>JAOPJC010054989.1:0-11004 GCA_025774375.1 Graphium evemon
AAGCCGTAACGATTGAGTATGTGTCGTCAACTTTGGTCAGTCTTGCAAAAGGTGTTTCTTAAGGCGGTATTCTTTCTCGTTGTGTATGTATGTCCCGACAGAAGACCCAATTCAGACATAAGATTTCAATATTCTGTTTCTATAGATGTTAGATGGTTTAATGTCTCCTAGTAAATAGACATTTTTAATCTTGATTAGCCTTCTAATAGATTCGACACTATTTAGAAAGCTGTGGATGAAATAAAAGTACGGCGATCTATAAATAGCTCAGTTTGCGATATCGATCAAAATCAAGTTTCATTAACAAGAAATACCCACCTATTGCTTCAGGTTCTCCCATGACATATTTTAGATTTGATTTAATCTTAATTATACCATCGCCTTCATTTAACAATTTTTCGAAAAATGGTAGTTATAGTTTTTAATTGTAGGAGGCGTTTTGTAACTACAATGCAAAGCTTCGGTTAAGATTATTATATTGCATTCAAAACTAAATCGTTATAACTGCACAATTAGACTGTCAACATTTTTATAAACACTACGTATATTTTGGATTATAATTTGTAAGGATGGTTTATTTTTATAACACAATAACAATCTTCAGTACTACATTTACGTGAGTTAGCAACATATATATTATCAATATCGTTAATTATACTTTTTTAATCTTCGGACGTCAATTTTCTTTTTGTTGCTAACTGAGCTTTGCTTTCAGTTGGTTTAGAGCAATGGGAGCTGATTGACATGATTCAGATGGCGTTTGTTTTTTTTTCTTTTTTTTTTTTTTTATCAATTATATCGGCGTTATTTAAGGCATCCCCTGTGAACAACAGTTATGTCTAACATTCTAGCATCATGTCTACAAAACACTGCATTATTCTCCAATAAGTCAGACTTTGCTTCACGTCAGGTATACTCCGGAATATATCATTGCCTCCATTTAAACTACTCAAGAGGACACACCGGTACACTCCAATCCCGCCTCTGCAATCCCGGTTCCATGGTTCCTCTATATTTCTGATGAATTACTAACGCCATTTTGCCATTGTTCCGGTGATGCGAAATTGTCTTCATCGCTGCTTGGCGAGTGTCGTATTTTGACTTTGTTTTGACCCCTATCAGCCCATGGGGATTCTTGAGTAGATCATGGCCACCACAAACATAGACATACACACAGACATGCACAAACTCTCCCTCTCTTAAAGACACTCTGTACAGACCCCTACTGAATATGGTGTGTGGGCTTTTGAATCATAGTACCCGCTCCTATCCGTGGTTCGGGATAAACTCTATATATTGTCGGGTTGGCCATCAAATTTCTCCTAGCACTCTTTTTTTTCTTATTTTTTTTTTCTGTTTGCCCCAAACCATAGATGGTCAGTATTTGGTTCCTTATTTTACAATTTACATTTACATTTATCGTCCGTGCTTCTCGATGTCTGCTCCCACGAAACAGTTTCACAGGCTTTCTATCGGCGGAAATATGCCTGTAAGACGAGCTCAACGACCCGGTCACGACGGCGATAACGGTACCGATAACGATAACGATAGTGGGAGAATGCAGGACTCCAGTGAGGGTAGCGGTAGTGGAAGAGGGGAGGGCCATGAGGAGGAAGAAGAGGAGATGGAGGAGGAAGAGGAAGAAGAAGAAGGGTCCTCAGAATCGTCCACCGTCCAAGCAAGATCCGGAATCACGTATGAACTTGTCAACCTCGATGCGGACTCCGAGGCCAGGGCCCTTTTAGGTCTGACGGGTTGATTCGACGTTGTTAATTGCCAAACGACGCAGACGGGTTATGACTTTCAGTTGTCAGAGCGGCCGCGAGTGCATCTCGGTTCGGATACTTATACGTGTACGTGTTCTTCTTTTCAGAGTCGGCCTGACGTGGCCTGTCAGCATATTTTTGTAAGTTTGACCTTTCAAAGGAAAGAGAATCAGGCTGACGACGCTTGAAGTGGCTTCTTGATCAACTTCACGGTTGCTTCATACCTCAACCTCCTGCCTCTGAAGTGCCTTTGCTGAGCAACGGCCACTCGCCGCAATTCCCTCGCGTCGAACACCTCCTGGACGGCAAGCTGGAAACAGTAGCGGAGCAGCTCAAATGGCAGCACGCCCAGTTTGAAGCAGAAGGCGGCATGAGCCGTCCCCAAACAGTAAGAGATATCATGTCCGCCTTCAGCACGACGACTCTGCCGGAGGACTTCCGGCTCGACCTGGTCGAGGATCCCTTGCAGTCTCGCACCCCAGAGCAATGCGTCGTGCAGGGCGACTTCGAAGCAACCATGTTCCGACTCGCGGTGCACAACGACGCAGTCTGTACTAGTCTGTGTAAAGCCATGCCCCCGGGAGCCTGCGCGGCCATCTACTTCGACAAAGTCCAGGAGAAGATGCGGAAACTGCTCGCGGATTTCGACCGTTACTGTCTCACCGGCCAGACCCCCGACGGGACAACAGCAAGCGCCGTCGACCTCAGCACGGTGGTCCACGAACTCCAACGCAATGTCGACCGCATCCAAGCCAACATCATCGCGCGCGCGCCGCACGGCACAGAAGGCGCGGCAAAAACCCTCGTCACTCTGCTCGAGGACATCTGCAACCGCGACAAGGATGCCTTGGATGGCAACCGCTGGGGCCGCACAACGTTCCAAGGCGAAGACGAGGACCAACGTAACCTGTACCACCAACTCATTGGCAAAGCGGACGAGACGCACGAGCACTTTGTTCTCGACGCTCTGGAACACATCCCGGCTGCGGACTTGCACCAGTTTGCCGCCAAGATGGGCGCCATCCTCCATCGGAATGAGGTAAATCGGGCGCCCAGGAATTATATCCTCAAGTTGAATGCGCTGGTGAGGCTTGCTGCGTCGGGGTCGGGACAGAAACGCCCTGCTACTGCTACGACGGGGAGTTATAGTAAGCGGCGATAATTAGTTACCTGTCCTTGTGCGTTGTGTGATTTTACGAGTCTGGGTTGGATATCTGCTGGGTTGGCTTTTATGATTTTATCAATACCCCTGCCATGTTTTTTTCTGTTACTGTGTGTATCTTTCTGGGAGGCCTTTTGACTTTGTGTTCTATTTTTAATAGACATAATGCAAAATTACACCACCACATCCGCACGATCATCACCGCACAATCTCTAATACGGAGTACGAGTCCCGTACCACAAAACCTCTCCCACCACCGACCCAACGCCACGGTTAAACGGGACCCAGAGCCAGAGAACACCAAAGTCTGTCCTCCATTCTTTCTTTGTTCGTGCACGGCCACCGAGGGCTGAACCACGGTTGCATGTGGGCAGTGGATGTTCCGGGATTGTGCATACGCCACACCATAGCACGGAGCATCAGTACTAGTACATAGTAGTGCTAATGCCATGTGCCGTATGGAGTAGGTAGTGCGAAGTCAGCGTTTTTGTATCCATGGATTCATACGGAGTCCTCCGTAGTTAGTACTCCGTACTCCGCGTGTACTCCGTGTATACTCCGTGCTCCATATCCGATGTGATAACCGGCTGGTGATATTGGATTGTTGGATGGATTGGAGGACACACCACTCATCACCACTTGACAATCAATGAGATGTACACACATTGTTCTATGAGTAGTGTACTCCGTAGGTGGAAGTATGTGCAGTTAACCTACAGCTGCATGCACGATGACGCGCATGCAGACGCGCTAGTCTGTTTCGGGCCAGTGGGTTCCCGTTCTGGCTGATAGAGGCAAAAGGTTTAAAAACGTTCAACAATCGGCCGGCTGGCCCAATGGAAAGGCGCTTGACTACGAATCAAGAGATTGCAGGTTCGACCCCTGCGTCGGTCATTCTTTTTTCTTTTTTGCTTTTTTCGTCTCATCTCGTTTCGTTCATTTTTCTTTCTTCTATTTCTTTTTTGTATTCTTTCCAGAAGACGAGCGGCAGCCTTGTGTTCAGTGAAGTAAACATGACTCAAAGTATGTCTAGTCCAACCCTTAACAGAGCGGAAGATTTCAAGCGCTGCATCTATGAATACGCTTTCAAGAAACTTATGGCGCGGTTCAGAAAGGCAGACAACCATATGAAAGATATGAGTCTCTCTGATCAGTATATGAAGTTCCGGTCTGTGCAATTTCTGCAGAAAATATCATCTGTTACCAAGTCAATTGGAATCCTCTTAAAAGCTGTTCGCTCTCCTTGGATCCACCGCCACTTTTTTCTGGACAGCGATTAGTGATTGACACTCATTACCAAAGAGCAGACATTGGATCTTCCAAGGACAGTTGACGAGTATAGGTCACTGGCCCAAGCAATCCTAGAAACCTATATGGAGACGCGTTCTGAAAACGAGGGCAAGCCAAGCGAGCGAGTCATGCAGGCCAACATCCAGTCCCAAAAGATCAGGGTCCCTTGCGAATGTGCTCTTCTACTGCATCTCATCAAAGAGAACAATTCCCAGCAAGGCAACCATTACCGCACCCTCGCCTCTATTGGATGCTCCAAGCTGCCATGCCTGCCATGCTGGTGTTTTTTCCTGTCGGTAAAGTACTGCATGAACCTGAATTTCCATGTTAGAGGAACCCATGGTAAAGTCTACTACCCATGGAAATTCCCAGATGTCCATGCCATCTGTGCAAAGCAGGAGCAAGCCTGGACATTGATTTGAAGATTTCATCAACGGCCGTTACAAGAATTTAGTGCTTGAAAGACAAGCTGCCAAGCCACGGTTGGATAGTGATGCCCTGATGCCCTATTCTGGAGACTCCTATATGGACAAATTGCGCAAACGGGGTTGGCCGCCGAAGTCGTCTATTATTTCGCCTAGGGAGACACATTCTTTTTTCTTTTCCTTTCAGTGTTGATTGCATCCATCGTATGAATTGGAACGCAACGTCATCGGCGCATCGGGTTTAGGATCGGGTTTTGCGGAACCGCGAGACCGAGAAGTACATATAAAAGGAGCGTTTCCAGAATCCAGAATCCAGAATCCAGATCTTCAAGATCTTCAAATCTCAAGATATCTTCGTCCATAGAAACAGTATCTACCAGCATGAGTGAATTCCCAACGGCCTTTCGCGTGGCCCAAGCAGTCGGGATCACCGGCTCTGCCTGGCTCTCCGGTTAGTATACATGTTACCATGCCCACGAACCTCATGCTAACCAAGCCAGGAAACATTTGCGGTCTCTCCATGATCGCAATCCCAGCTCTCCTCCGCTCCAACTTGGGCAAGAGTACCACGCCACCAACCCCAAACACCCTAGCGCAGCAATGGCAAACCCTCTACAACGCCGGCAAAGCCCAGAACCCGCCTATTGCAGCCGTCACTGCTAGTTCATTTCTCTACCTTGCGTGGGCGGTTCGCTCGCAGGGTGCTGCCACCTCCTCGCAGTTTGCAGGGCAGAGCTCGAACACCGGGTTGTTTTACTGCGGTGCTGCGCTCTTGACGCTCGGTGTTGTGCCCTGGACGCTGGTTGCTATGATGTCGACGAATCATCGGCTGGAGTCGATTGCTGGGTCTGGGGATGGTGCTGGGGCTAGTGTGAGTGATGACGAGTTCGATGGGTTGGTGAAGAAATGGCAGGGGTTTAATTTGATTCGGGGATTGTTCCCCCTTGCCGGGGGGATTTTGGGGCTTGTGGTTGCGTTGTGTTAGTATGAATTGGATATTTAAGCCAAGGCATCTCGGCTTGTAACTTTATTTTGTTCTATTCGGTTATTAATGGACGTGTGATTCTGAGTATACACTGCTGTATCACAGCGACTTGTTCGGAACTCAACTGGCCGGTGTTGAGAACCAGAACACCAGCGCCGTAATCACACCACCAACAAACTGCGCGACAAATGGCGTATTCAGGATCTGCCACAGTCTTTTACCAAGTCTTGATACCCGAGCAATCCACGATCCATCCTCCTCACTCTCGACCAACTCATCTAGCCTCGCCCGCCGTGTCTGTAGCATCTCCTCCAAAATTCCCGTCTCGATTTCGAGGAGTGTTTTCTTATCAACCGCTTGAGCAGGATCAGGATCCGCTGAGTCGGTTTGATCTCCTTCTCTCGCTGGTTGTGTCTGCCGGTTGGTCGTTCCACTGGGGATTAAGCCCAGTGTGTTCCCGCAGATCATCACAATCATGCCTAGAAGGAAGATGGCAGCCACCACCGGGAGCATAAATTCGATCAAAAAGTCGATGAATAGGATCATCATCATGTAGAAGCGTTTGGGAAAGGAGTCGTCGTCAGATGGTAATTGGAACAGCATTTTGCGAGTGAGTGGAATGGATGGAACAGAACAAAGAAACGAGGCTGGTTGACGACGAAATACTTGGTAGCACGCTAATGCATGGGGCCTTGGGGGCGATAAAATCTTCCACTGCATGGAAACCAAGGCAAAAAAAAAAAAAAAAAAAAAAAGAGGGAAACCAGACTAATTGCAACTTGAATTCTTCTTGTTGATACTGATCAATAAATACACATAGGCATCAATATAGTGATGGGGTTAATTTGCTATGAACATGTCCCTCTCCAAAGTCCCTCGGAATATGCGAAGGTCATGAGTTCCGGCAACAATTGCATTGCATCTTACAGGAAGCCAGTGGACAGGCTCTTTCTGCCCGTCTTATGATGAGTATTGGATTTTGAATGTTAGGATTGGGCAGGACTGGTTGCAGAAATGGCTGAGCATTAGGGAGGGACAATGCCATTCTAGGACAACCGCTGTCGTCGTAAACATCCATTTGTGAGGCAGACTAGTGCCTCCCTGTGAGACAGAGACTTAACAGGCAAAGGTCGCACGGGCGGGCTGACCTCTGAAGCTGGGGATAGCAATGTTCACGAACTTAGATTTGTCGAGTAGAGGCGAAATTGCTGAGACAAACGATCGGTTGATATTTGAATTTTTCAAGGAAGTGAGCTTGAAGGCCTATGGGACTTGAGAACCACCCCTCATTAAATTAAATAAATCGAGCTCGGGGGAAGCCATTCCAAAAAGATCCATCACATCTAGCCCAGGGTCATTCAACCCATTTCCCGATACAGGGGAGCCGATAGAAAGGTTCAGAGGCTCCTGGAACAGAGTATCCTCTTCCACCTGCAGGGGTGGGTTAGGCTGACAACACATGTAAGTTAGCGGCTGCTTCTAGCTGATGATTTTTGATTGTCTGGATCTCACATCAAGAGGCGCATAGTCACTCGCCATCGAATCTGAGCGAGATGAACCAGTTTCTGCTCTGGCAGTCCTGGTGAAGCCTCCGCCAGTATTCTCGGCGTCGGCTTGTAACGACCGGTGGACAAACGTCCGCGCAATGGTCGCAAATTCTACCAGCATCGAAGCTGGGAAATAACCTCCGGTGGCATACTCCAGCGCGCTGAAATAGCCGGTTACGCTTTCCAGCAGAGTAAGATTACCCCGGGTTTCTGGATGGGTTGGATTGTGAATGGTAAGGTCAAACAGTATAAATAAGGCAGTAAGCGGCATGAAAACGAGGATACTTTGGCACATTAGCAGAGCAGAACCTGGGCAGCCGACTGATTACCTACAAAAATGGCGTCGGTGGCTCAATAGAGATGCCTTGTCAGTTCAGCCACTGACCGTGCTGAATTCATCATGCTTCTCATCATTCTGTCGGATCGGGTTATCTGATTGCGAGTGACATGAAGTTTCAGTCGGTGTAAAGCGATCTGGAGCTCGTGGTAATGGCAACGTATTCGAAGGGCTACAAGTATTTCGTTGGGTTTAGAGAATGCCGGGAGGCGGACCTTTTCTTCGGGCCTGAAATTTATAGGGATTGCGACTCTTTGCTGTTCTAGGAGGCTCTCCATCTCAATAATTTTTGATAGATGTGATGACTTGGAGTTCCTCGTCGCACTGATCGAGAATAGTTCGCTAAAAGCTCGTGAATAAAGCCTGGCAAATCTAATGCAAGTTAGAAACCAGTCGAAGTCCCCAAAGATGGATTCTGGAATATAAGGCACAGGTGAGCCAATGTCACAATCTGTAATGCACTGTACATGCTGTCAGCTTTGGACCAATACTTTAGCTATAAGCAAGCGTACCGATGTTGTTCCGTGATGGAAGGTCACCGTCTTTTCAATATAATACACCACCCAAAAGGTTCTACTCCGGGAGTTTGCATCACTACCCATGGCAGCCTTATTTAGAAAGGCTCTCTGAGAAACACGGGCAGCTTCCGATATGATTTTCCCTTGTATCTGCGTACCAGACAGATTGAGGGAGAACACGGCCTGTTCAAGTGAGCTTCATTACTCTATACCAAGGATGCTGACGTTACCATGGCTGTAATCGCCTATGTACTGTTAGCTAGCTGGAAAGTACAGCAGAAAAGTCGCTCCTTTTTGCATACCTGGACTTCCATAATGTCAGTGTTAACTAGCAGGACTCTCGGATACAGGTCGAGGGCAACTCGGAACAATTGCCATGCCGCTCCTTGCCCGGGTACAAAGGAACCCCCTCCATCAAACTCGCATCCTATGGCCAGAATTGCGTAATACAAAGCAGCCCACGACACATAGTTGGAGAGCTCGGCAGCCAGGGTAGGTCGGAAGGCTATTTTATGCAGCACAGTATCAAATTCCATCACACATCGCACTAGAAAACGTTGAAAATCTTTAAGTTCATTTCTTTAACGTGGCTAGAAATGCTTTGCATGTGGGAGAAAATCTTAACTCTTTTAAAACTTAACATCTTTAAATTAGTTTCTAAACATGCAATTTTAATATAAATGTTATTAAAAATTCACAAGTAACTAACTATGGATATTCGAAGCGGCAGGAAAGTTAAATTAAACCTACGAGTACAAATTTATACGAGTAAAATAAATGCTAATGAACATTTTAGAGTTAAAGATATTAGACGGGCGGGGGGGATAAACAAACCTGTAACTAATAGAACTCTTATTCGTTAAATTCTCGCAAACCGTTTCTTTCTATCTACTTAATTTGACGAAAAATTGTAAATGAGTGAATTTTAAACAAATTGAGGGAAACGAAAACGAAACGAAAGAAGAGGTGTTTTTATCAAAGTTGCTCCACACCGTTCATTTAGAACATTTCTAATAATATACTGAAATTCCTTTATTAATTCTACTAATTATCTATCTTTATGTTCAATTTCATCCGAATCCAATCAATTATTTTGCGTAATTAACAAAGTTATTAACAAGTTAACAATAAACTTCAAAAACATATTAACTTTTTTTATTAAAACGCTACCCTTATTATAGGATCTAAGTCTTGTGTTACAAGTTACGTTTTATAGACTGCAATTTGTGGGCGGTACAAATATCTGCTCCGGGCGGGAATCGAACCCACGACCAGCGACGCCGCAGCTGACGTGTTAGCAACTACCCCAACCGGTCATCACTTTCACATTTATACTAAAAGTATAGACCTTATTGATAACAATAATAAGTTTAAAGCTAAAAACTAAACTAAAGGTCACAAATAATAAGTACATCGCTGTATATAGAACACGTCTTTGCAAATAGAGGTCAACTACGTCATCACACAAGTATTTGCAGTCACCACACAAGTAGAAAATGATTTAATGACCTATGAGGTCACGCGTATATCAATGGAATTATTGACCTACCGAGAAAAATACGTATTGCTAATACAAGTTTGTGATAGCAGTGTCGATTGACAATGTTACAGTTTATTAAATATTATATCTGACTTTGCAATACAAGGCGATCGTTGTCGATCGGGCCGTGGCTTTGAACATTGCAAGGTTATAAAGCATTTTAGAATAAGTATTTCGTTTAAAGGTTAATCTATCGCGTTGCATATGTCTGTGACTGCGTCATTTATTTGTGTCAAATTCATTTTATAACATAAAAATTATTTCTATCTAATAACATTTAATAAAATTGTAACATCTTAGATATGTTGTATATAGAAAGAAGATTTTTTAAAAGTAATGTAATCAGTCTGTATAAGAGCAAGAGAAACCAAAACTATATTTGTTAAAAAATTGTCTGTGTGTTTGTCTGTACGTATAACATCATAAATAAACTACTGCATAAAATTGGATGCGGCGTTGGTTTAACTTAAAATCTGATGTAAGATTTATAATAATATTCGATTTTTTAATCTGCCCGTCTGTAAGTAGGTTCATACATATGACGTCGCACAAAAACTACTGGATAAAATAAGAAGCGGCGTAGGTATCATTTAAAATCTGTTATAAGGTTTACATTACAATACTTCGGCTATTTTTTTATTTTCTCTGCATCTATTCTTTAATTGTGTCGCATAAACAAAATATTTCGGCATCTAATGGAAGAATATACTCTCAGATAATACTGTGAGTAAAGCAGCGGGCTTCAACTAAATTCTAATAACAGTGCTTTGTTACAAAAATCTGGATATGAATCCTGAAGTAGAGAATATAATAAACCGCCTGCGCCTCCGTTCTGTTTCCTCTCAAGTTTTTTCGCCGAATTTGTGTACTCACAGACACTGCTTGTGTGAGTCCGGAACGAGGGCTCTTTAGAGCATATCTTTTTCTTTTGTCCATGACTTAGAGTGACCCTTTATGAATAACTCCCTGTCCAGATCCTCTGGATCATACCCCTTTCATGAAAGTATTATATAATTTCTTTATTATTAATGACATTAGATTTTTGTATATTAGTTTTTATAATATATTAGTACTAACTTTACTAACAATTGTGTTGCCCTGTTTTAAACGCCCAAACTGAAATCAACTTCTACCAACCATTTGTCTAACCTGATTTGGGTTTACTCACAATGACTAATGTTTGTAATTATTTTTCGAATTAATATAACTCAATTTATTTGACTTCAATCTTGACGTTGGCGAAATGAACGATAAAATGATGAGTAAACGATCTAAAGAACAAGAAGAAGAAAGCATGGGGAAACCAAGAGGAACTGAGGAAACTGGTAAGAATCCGGAAGAAAGTATGAGATCCCATATGGCCAATAATATAAGTATCTTGCTATATAGCCATCAAGTAACTTATAGCATGTTTAGTTTATAATTGACACTTTT
>JAOPJC010065985.1:0-10970 GCA_025774375.1 Graphium evemon
TCAGGGTATCCGAGTGAAACAGCCACGCTTTTTGCTTTATCACGTATAGCTTGATCTGTCAAATAAAAATTTGTAAATGCACATTCCTGAGCCCAATTTGATAAACGAGTTTCAATATCAGGGAATTTAGATGGTCTAATGGATTAACTTGTTTTAGTGATTTGTTAAAATTATTATAAAATAAAAATAAACACACCTATGTTTAGCAACTCTTGAACTTGCACCTCCAGGTATTATAGATTTCCATTTATCCTTTTGTTTTAATATTTTAGAAACTGTTGATCTTTCAATTTGATAATGAGAAGCGATATCTTCTTGGCGGGCAGAAGGGTTTTCTTCAGCATACATACAAATAGCTCTTCTGGTTTCATTAATTAATTTAGTTTTACGTCTAGGTCCAATAGAAGAAGAGTTAGAAGTGGTTGAAGAAGCTGAAGGCGAGCGAGCTATTAAAGAATGAATACCGGGAATCTGAGACTGATTAGAAGTGAAATAAGAAGTTTGATGATTATTCAAAGAGTTAGGACTATGCTTGGGAGAAGGAGTAGGTGCATTTGAATGTGGTTGATTATGTTGAAAAGAAAAAGAAGTACGAGAAGTTGAAGCTATAGAGTTCGTTGGAGAAGCTGATCTTGCAGAATTAGGTAAAGAAACACAAGAAGAAGAAGCCGTAGTAGGAGTAATAGGCATATTAATTGGAACTCTAGCAGCACCCAAAGGGTTTTGCAAAGAGTACATAGTGTTTAGAGGCGAATTACTTGACGGCTTTTCGATTGGCTAAATTGAAATAAGAGAATAAAAAAAATTTGAATAAAGAAGTTTAAACAAAAATTAAACAAACAAAGAATTCTAATTTGGATTTAAAACTTACCTGTATGTTCCTAGCAGCCATAGCAGCTCTATGTCTAGTCATGATCTAATAACGATTGTAATTAAAATTTTACGTCAATATGTAAAACGAAATAAACTTACACCAGAGCTGTCACCATAAGTACCATGATTCAAAGCTGCTGCAACCCTCATCTGATTATCTTGATGGAAACTATTGGCATCCCATTCCTTTGAATTAGGCTTAGAAAACTGTGTATTTTCCATAATCTACAAAAGACCATAAATATAACAGCACAATTAAATACTAGCACACTTAACCCTCTATAATCCAATTTACAAGGGCCCAATTTGTTTTATGAGCACCTTGAAATTTTAAAGTTAGTTGTGATAATTTAAACGACTACTCGAACGCACGTTAAATAATTTATCACATGTTTAATTTTGAATTTATTGAGCGTTTACCGTTGGATCGCATCAAATCAAAAATACTTTACGATATATTTTGAATAGTAAAGAGTAAACGAGTTATATTTTTTAACACTAGTGTATTTACTTATAGTGCTTGTTGTATAGATGGGAAAATACTATGACCCTTGGGCTAGACTTGAATCTTGGAGAAGGAATCCAATCTTTGGTATCGGTAGATTTCATAATAAGTTGTTGCCTGGTTTCGGTACCGCTGTTGTAGCATTCTCAGCTTATGTTTTGGCAGAAAAAGTCATTGAAGCACCTCACACATCGTCAACTCATTCAAAAGATCATCATTGAACGTAGTCTAATTATATATACTCTTATTATTTTTACTCTTATAATATATATACAAATATTTTTATTGTTAATGCTGTCTAAATAAGGCTAGACCAATTTCGTATACTCCTAGAAATACAGCACCTCCAGCTGAAATCCAACTAACTCTAGGTACTACACCTGAAAAGAATGACTTCAGTCCACCTTGATTATAGATAGATTTTACTACTGTTATCATTGATACTTTCTATTTAATTTATGAGTACTTTCTTATCAGCATCCGTACATCCATCACTCACCTGCTTTGAAAGCATCGTTCTAGTTTTTATTACATCTAATGGCGTAGTTGAAGCTGCGGCAACTGCTCCTGCAATAGTTCCACATATTGCACCTTCATACGGTCTAGCATGATCCCTTTTGCGAGATTTAGCGACTAAAGATTTCAAATATTCATATAATGGGAATTGAATCGATGTGAATGGAATTTCTCTAAAAACTGTAATACCAAAACCTTTATAAAAGCCTTTAAAACCTTCTTGCGACAATAATAATTTTCCAGCTTTGATACTTGATATATTACTGCCATACGCCATAGTTTGTTGCCTAGATTTTACTACCTCCGTTGGTACTCTAATTAAACAAGCTGCTGTTTCACCACCTGATCCGGCGAGCATATGCACTGTAGCATCTGGCAAATTTGGTAAAAAGCCTGGTATAATAGATTTTAAACCTTCATAAGAGGTGAAGAAAGTGGCAGCTACGAAAATAAATATGAAGTGAATAACGATGGCTTATATAAATCAAACTAAACTAACCACCTGGTGCACCACCTAAAGCAACACTACCAATACCCTTATAAATATTTTTAAATCCACCAGACTGTATAAATCCTTGATTAGACTGTAATCGAGTTTTTAAAGTATCGATTGGGTAGAAGAATAAATCAACAGTAGCGCCTGATAAAGCACCTGCCTAAATGAAATATTAATTTCAGCAGTATAATTATTTATAAAAACATAGACAAACAACTAAAGCATGACTAAACTTGGGCGTTGTTGATTTATTCGATGTCGATGTTGTCATTTTCGGATTTTGGATTCGAATTGTTAGCGGATTTAAAAATTAGACACATAATTAAAAACAATAATAAAAATTTTTATACATCTAATAATCGAGTTTGATAAGCATTGCCAATGGAAGCCTAGTCATTTATAATAATGGTTATTCTAATACTGATGTCATGTTTAACAGTATAATGCATTCAAATTAAAGTGACAGGTATATTTACACAATATAAATGTTAATCATTAAACCTTTTTAACCATTAAGTTTGATTGATGCACCTTTGTTTTATCGATTGTAAAAGCACCTTCTTTACCTACCTCTAAGCTGATATAAAATCTTACAAACTATGTTGCATATTGGATGATCTTAGGTTAGGTTATTAGGTTAGGTTAGATAGTTAAATGATTTAGAAATAAGCGTAGTTGACGTTTATACCGTCCGATTAAGGTCAATAATTCCAACGTTTGAGTATAACGTTGGGTGGGTGAACCTGTTGGTCTCATAAAGAAGAGAAAAATAATGAATACTCTTTAAAGAGTATTAATCTTATCACATGTCATTAGTAATATGACATATTTATCTCCAGTTATGACAGTTCCACTTAAAAACATGTTATTGAATATCATATACTATTGTAATCTTTTTTGATATATTATTTATATTATTGAATGAGAAATTTATCGATAACAAAATATATTTTCATGATTCTTTACTTGCAGAAAATAGATATTAAACTTCTAACCAGAGATCTTCCACGCATGAACAAACAGTAACAACTGACACATCATGTAAAAATCACAATAAAGAACACAATATGTTGAATAAGATCATATCAGGTTATTATTTAATAATACACTTGGCTAGCCTTATTATGGCTAACTAAAAATTATTAGAAAGATTTCATTAACTTCTGATTTTGAAATGTTTATTATATAAGCTTCAACTTTTACAATTACGTGACTCAATAATATAAGAATCTTATCTTTCACAGCTAATATCAAATTCTTAGCTGATTTTAAACATAACTACCGATGTGGATATTATCGTAAGCATCTCATTACCCATCATATCAAATAGAGTCAGTTGTTAGGGATGATGTCCAAGTAAACGTCTTTGGCGTAGTAGACAAAGTGGTGTATATGTCATGGATTACATACCAGCATCCATTGTCCTAGTCACAAATACCGGTAGATTGGGTTGCTAAAGCGATGACTTTCATAGTGAAGCTATTCTATTTTAGGGATTGTGAAGATATTAAACTACCTATAATTAAAGTGTAGGGTACGAGATGCCAATGTGAAGAAATCGTTTCAGCCTTAGACTAAATTTTTTCAAGTTTAGTTGTATTTAATTGTTTGTATGATACGAATTGAAGTTGAAAAGATAACGTATTGTTAGACAATTATAAATATATGTAATTCATAATAAATGCTAGAGTTTAATTAAAAAGAAGTCATACACTTATTACATTAGTATAAATTTTTTTTACATATGTTTCTTTCTATGTTATTAATGACATCATGAATCTTACCTTGATAAGACGTATAAAGAAAATTTAATTTCTATTAGAAACTTTATTAAATTATATACTGAATACAAATACAAGATATAGAAAATTTATTGAGATATAGTAGCTATATGGATAATTATAATTCAAAATTAGGTTTAATCAGAATCTAATTTGGTTAATGAGTTGATAAATAGCATTTAAATGCGATAGATTTCAACCTCATTTAATTATTGTTTATTTATATATTTAAAATAAAAATGCTTCTGCGTATTCCATTAACATTTACAAATGTTAACAATAGGTAACATACAATGTCAACAATAGCAACTATATAAATATGATTAACATTGTAACCAAATACAGGCACCGACAGCAATGTCTTCAATTATTAAACATATAACACTTTATTTATAAATATTTAACTATAAAAAAGTAACTTTAGATTTCGACGATAAAAATGCTAAAACATGTAAATCAACATTGTGAGGTAAAATAATTAAGGAACATTTAATATAATTTATTAAAATTTTAAAAGGTAAACGTTTTGAAAAGTCAATATAGTTGAAATTCTCTTTGATCTTTATGGGATAGGAGGATATTTTCAACAAAAACGTATAATGTAAACTTTAAAAAAGATAAACTACTTTGCAGCAATATTGTAGCTTTGATAATTTATGTTGTAGTTATTTTGAATTAAATGTGTCACTAAAAGGTAATGTATAAACCTATAAATTCTGTTTTAGTTAATCTATAGATCGGTCCATCTGTAGAAAAAACTGAAATGGACTGAAAATACAAATAAATTGGAAGCTTGTTTAATAAATACATATATACTGATGGTAAGTCTATGATAGTTTTTAACTTGCTTGGCTAATATGAAAAAATCGTAATTTTAGAAATTATGAAATTTCTATAAAAATTTTATCATTATTATCAACCTTAAACCAGCTTAAATCTTTGAAGTCATCATTTAAATCTACAATCATTCTTTCAGTAAAATTTTCATTTTCATTTTCTTCGTCTATCAAACAATTTTGATTAGATTTAATGGATGCAGTTAGACTAATATTTGACTCCTTATTAACTTTTAGTTTATTTTTTATTAGGATTTTTAAATTTCTAATTGGCATTGAATTTATTGTACGTAAATTAAAATGTTTATCATTATTATTTAATAATTGAATTTCAACGACTTTTAATTAGATTAATAAAATTCAGTAATTCTCGTATACGTAACTCACCTATTAATTTCAATTGTAAATTCGTTAGCTTTCTTTCATTATATCCTTTCGGCTTCTCGATTGTATCACTTAAAATTTGATAACGAGCTTTTTTTGGATCTTCATCAGTCGGTGGTTTAGATATGTAGATTAATTGAGATTCTCTAATTTCATCATTTGATAACTGTAATTTAGTTAATATTATAAGCAAAATGATATTGAATAAAGTTTGACTTACTATACTCATATTCAAGATTTTAAGTTTTTCAAATCTACCAACGATCAGTTGTTTTGATTTTTCTAAAGTTTATATAATTAAGTTTAATTAAGATTTCTAAAAGTATATTACTTACCTTTATTCATTATTGGACAATCTGTTAATGATAAAGATTCAAGTAAAGGTACTCTTAAAGCTAATGCATCAATAGATGCCCAATCACTTATATAGTTATTTGAAATGATTAATGATTTCAAATTTCCCCATGTAGAAGCTCTGGTGGTTGGATATGGTATAGAATTAATCAGATTATTGTCTAATATGAGTGTACTTAAACTTAGTTTTAAAAATTCAGTAAATGCTTAAGTAATGTTAATTGAAACTAATTTATCTTACGTGGGTATGTTTATAAGTTCATTTTCGATATTTGCCCAATCACTTAAATGATTTTGAGATAAGTTTAGTATCTGTAAATTTTGAAATGTGTTAATGCCATTCGAGAGTAATTTAATTTCATTATTGGCTATTTCTAATTCTTCTAATTGTGTTAAAGTGTTTGTTAATTGTGATAACTGATTATGAAAAGATTAATGCAAGTAACTTGACAAGAACAAAATACATACATCACACCAATCCATTAATGTATTATTCATTAATAATGTTTTTAACTTATTTAATGAATTGTAATTACCATCTCCAACTTCAAACCTATTAGAGCTAAACAAATAATATAAGATATTTGCGTTTCTATTAAAAATGTCAGCTTACCTCAAATCTAACGATTGAATACTAGGTAAGCAAGCTAAAAGGTTGTCAACATCTTTAAGATTAGATACTAATGAATGGGCAATAGATAAGTGTTTAACATCTATAAGCAAATTAGCGTCGATTATTCTCAACTAAGTCTGTTACAGTAAATTCCACTAACTTTGACAGTCTCTTGAAATCTCAAATTGCTCATTAGAAACTTTACAATTACAACCTAATTTGTCAACTCCTACAACTTTTAATTCGCTTAATTTACTAAACTTCGATTTCAGTTTATCATAGTTTGGTATTAAGTCATTATCAATGTCGTTATCCGAATTCAGATTATATCTATATCTTAAGCATTGTAAAAAACTTTGACCTTTATATAATTTATTCGATGGTCTTATAAACGTAGCTGAATTTGGCTTTCTGGTTTAATTTATTAATCAATCATAATTTATTAGTAATGATAAATATAAATACTTTGGTTTAAAATATCTAATATTGTCTTTTACACCGTCATGTTTACCTCTCTGAATATCATCCCATTCTATTCCAAGCCATGCACCTTCAGTCTTATTCACATTTCCTTTGAATTTAATAGTACCTCTGATACCACTTAAAGCATTCTTTGAATTGATGAGTTCTATTCTTGATGGTATTATGAGTTCATCGTTATTCAAAGACATTTAATGATGATACTGAGATTGATAAGAGAAGACTAAGTGAATTATTTTAAAATATATTATAGTACAATATATTCAAGAATAATAATTTTTAAAATATTATTTATACAAAAAATAGTATTTTTAAAATTATTTTAACTTGAATGCTGGTTTTGTTTATCGAATAAAGAGTTTATATCAATTGACGTAGGTGACGCTGTAATTTCTTCAATGAAATGCGACGATAGCAATTCATCTAATGAAAAGTGCCTTATGTTATCGTTATCATTATTAATATTATCAATATTAGCTGTATTCATTATAGGTAGTTCATTATTGTTGTCGTTATAATTGAAAATTGAGGGTAATGATGGTAGTTGATGTTGAGGATATTGCTCTTGTTGTAAGTAAGCTGATGATGATGGTGAAGGATTTGCTGCCTGTTGTCTTGAATGCCGATGAATTATTCCGTTATCAGGTAAAGAAATGAATGATTGAAGTCCATCCGATGTAACTGAAAAGTCTATTTGATCTAATCCACTAACTGATACTCTTTGCTCTAATAACTGTACAAAATTTACATTAATTAAAATTTTTTAATAAAACTTTTTTAATAAAACTTTTTTACTAACATTAACAATATAACCAATACCTTGCCAGCTGGAGGTCATTTTTTTTAATGCTTTATACAGTATAGAAAAATTTTGTGCTGAAATTGTACCTAATAGGCTAGTTCCTTCTATTCAAAAAATTTATTAAAAATCTTACTCCAATTCAACGTTTACTTACCTTTTTCCGTTGGAACTTCAGGTACCGACAGTGGAGAATCAGATTCAGCTGAACCTTTCTTAACAGATCCTAATGATACATTATGATTTACTCTAGCATCATGAATAAATGCGCATGCTGCTATGAAGAGTGGTTGCGAAATGAATGGCGATGCCAAATAACTATGACTTGTAAATAAATCAGCTATAGTTTTTATTATTAACTTCACGCTTTGTATTATTTAATCTTTTAAAAAGCAAACTCACCAAATACTAAACATTCGCAAATAGTTTGAGCTGAAGTTAAAGAAATTGATAATGAACTATCATTAATAGGTGATCCAGATTTTTGATTTTGATGAATAAATGCAATGACGGCATTTGGCCATACATGTATAAATAAATAAAGTCCACCTTGTCCATTTGCTGCATGCATTTTTAAATTTTCAACTGACCATTTTAATTGTATAGGTAAAGTTTGATAGAAATCTATTAATTGTGTTTCTAACATTTGTAAATATTCATTATCACTATCATCATTCGAATTACGTCTTCTAAGAGAATTTCTATGATTAAAAGCATTAGATATTCTACCAATTAATATCATCATTTTTACTGCAATAGGAAACGCCCATGGAATAGGATTGTTCATAGGATTAGAAAATATAGGTGCAAATGCGGGTAAAGGTGGTTGGTTTGATTGATCAGGTAAATGAATTTCAACATCCTCAGGCATTGAACTTGGTCTTCCCGTACCAAAGGACAATACGCGATCCTTTAAAATGTTTTATTAATAATGTATATTTGCGTTTTAAAAAGATACAAACCATCACAAATAATGTCCAGAAAAGTATTCTTCCTCTACGTGCTTCTTCAGGTGACTCAAATAATGAATCATCGGTTGCCTATAAATGAATATTAAGAACGCTCTGTAATTATGTGTAATAATTGGATCTTACATTTTGAAGTCCTAAATCGAATGCCATACGTATTGCTATACCAGAAAATTGCCAAAGACCACTTTCAGAATTTTGACCAAATTCACAGTAACTTAATATAAGTAATCCTGCGACTGTATCAGTTGTTGGAAGTCTAAAAGATCTTTTAAATTTTAAAAAGTAGAATTATTAATAATGTAACTTACCTAAGTAGCTCTATAAGTAATTGATTAGCTTGAGAAATATACGGTTGACTAGCTTGAATAGGGTTCATAGTAGGAGGTGGAATGAATCTAACAGATATTCCACAAATCGCATTCATTAAGAAAGCCGACATTGTACCATTATTTAAACGTTGTTCTACACTACTTCTCTCTAAGAAAGGAAAGAATTGAACAAGATCGCGAAAGAAGATTTCTAACAGAGGGCCATAAGAAGATGGTGTAGGCATTTTACTTATAGGATCAAATAATGGATTACTAGAAGTATTAGGAATATTAGGTAAACCATTCAAGAGCATAGATTCAGACACAACTTGAGGTTTAAAGGTAGGCTTTTGCTTAAGTTTAATACAAATTCTATTCAGACCAGGATGCAAAGCTGTATTACCAGACATTCTAAAATAAGAAACCTTAATCTCATCACGCTCAATTGTATCTTCAATGTATGCAACTCTTGAAGTGACAGCTTCCACTAAATTATTAGTAGGAAATTCACCCGTATTAAAATCATTTCGTTGGCTCTGATTTTGTCTTTCTAACTGCCTAGCCTCTTCCATTTCTTTCCTAGTACGTTTACGCTTACGACCTACAACCAGACTATGAAACAACAAATCTAAAAAATAAGCAGTAACCTATTTACCATTTGGCCATTGACAATGAACGCTTGCTTTCAAACAATTATCGCATTTGCCCTCACTATTAGAATTAGTTGTAATACATTTACTCTTCTTAGCCCTACACCTTAAACAAGCTAAAGGAATCCTTAAATTATTATCATCACTCATCACTCATTTATTTTAAGAATAATTAGTGATAGCGTTATGTGAGTGAATGAGTCTTAGTGTATTATCCCGAGGTTCGCTTTAAAATCCCTTAGAAATTTAATTCAAGTCTACAGTACATAAATTAAAAATTAAAAATAAATAAAAATGAATAGTAATAATAAGCCAAAGCCTGAAATCCAAGCTGGTATTTATCCACCTGAAGTTATTAGAGTATATACTTTAATTTTTAACTAAAAGACTTGTTTTTTATTTTGTTTTATAGGACGTAGCTGAGAGCGTGGGAATTTCAGGTTTAACTGATACTGTAGCTACTGGGTTAGCAGGCGACGTTGAGTATAGAATTAGTTTAGTTGTAGAGGTTAGCATTATTTATTGTTGACGATGGCTATCATTTAATGAATTTTTGATTAGGAAGCTATGAAATTTATGAAACATTCAAAGAGAACAAACCTATTACCTTGTGATATTGAAAGTGCACTTAGAGTTTTAAATATAGAACCTTTATATTCCCCTCATCCTGCTTCTTCTGTTCCAACTTATAGACGTGTCCCAACTCCTGCCGGTCCTGTTTTCGCTTTGGAAGATAAAGAAATTGATTTTGAAAAAGCTTTGCGCGAACCTTTGCCTAGGTTAAGTAAGGGTCCTTCTTATACTGCTCATTGGTTGGCAATTGAAGGAGTTCAACCTCTTATACCTCAAAATCCTGCTCCTGTTGATTCAGGACCAATGCATCAATTAGCTCCTGCTCAAGCAGCATCCACTGTTAATAGTAATGGTGCTGGATTAGGTGGTACCGCTTCAACCACAATTCATCCACCCGTTAAACATTTACTATCGCATGAGTTACAATTATATTACATTCGTCTTACTTCTGCTTTACTTTCACCTACTTCTAATGCACATGAAGCCCGTGAAGCTGCTTTGGCTAGTTTAAGAGGTGATCCTGGTTTAGGTGGACTTGTACCTTATTTAGTTAAATTCGTTGCTGAAAAAGTTTCTTCTAATTTATCAAACGTTGATATTCTTGAAGCTATGGTTGGCGTTGTACATTCATTAATAGAAAATGAAACTTTATTTATTGAACCTTATGTAAGCTATCTATTTTATATTTCATTAATTGTCAGTTCAACTGATTTTGAATAATCATAGTTACATCAAATTCTTCCTTTACTTTTAACAACACTTCTAACAGCATCTTATCCACTTCCACCGTCAATACGAGCATTAGAGTTAAGACATAAATCTGCATCGCTC
>JAOPJC010077050.1:0-10922 GCA_025774375.1 Graphium evemon
GGGGACTTAAAATGCATACAATCTTTTATAAATTAAGAAATTATAAACTAACCAACTGACATGTTAAAAAGTATTTTCACCCTCATTTAAAATCTAATATTGACAGAACTTCTTTCAATATAATCATGGATAAGCGATATGGATTGGAAGTCAATTGAATCCAGTCAGTATTAATTCTGTGACAAAAAATGTTTACTATATGTCTATGTACTAATATTTTGTGAATAAACATAGAAAATAATACTATTTTAAAGTAAGCTTTGCAAAGTTTTCCAAGGTTTCATTGAAGATGGAAAATGTGGCGATTACTTTTTCTTATTAACTTCTAAAACTTGTTGTATTCAAAGTAAAAATATCCATATAACGTGACTCAACATTCTTCACAAATCTGATAAAATGATTACTGATAAAGGCGGAATGGAAACATGATTTCATTAAGTTTGTATACTGCTCGTTTTATCAATAGCTTCTGCTCATTATAGTTCAATCAAGCACGTCATTAACGCAAATAAAGACATACATAGCATGTATAGAGAAGTGATTTTAATGTTAATCACGCAAGTACTGCCTTTAAAATAATAACTGACTTCAATTTTGTTAGTTATATGTACAACTTTAAATCTTTTAATATAGCTAGTTGTTCTCGCATTTAAGCTAGTGTAGTGAGGCATAAAGTAGGAGTGTGTAACTCCTACTCTATGCCGATTACTGCATTATATAATATTGGTGATTTATTGCTTCATTAGGCAGGTGAGGTGAATTCCTTTTCTCTTCCGTATACATAATGTTCCCTGTAACCTTTTTTATCCATGTTTCGTGGCTGGCAACACACATGCAGAGTTGTGCGTACCTGTGGGCGATGGGGTAATTGATTGCAGTCAATGTTAGTTTGAATTTTAAAAAGCGAAGGTGACACAAGGACAGAGGGACAGGCAGATGAACAAGAAAGTGATCTCCTTATGCAACTCTATAAAGCGCAAGTTCGCCCGCACATGGAACACTGTTCTAATCTCTGGGCTGGAGCGCCACTTTACCAACTCTTTCTATTTGACCGTATTCAACGATAGTTAAAATAGATAGCAGTAAACCTAACGATAGCTTGGTATGAGTAAGATCACGAATTATTCATGTCAAAAACAATACTAGTAAAATGCCGCTTAAAGTATTATCCCCCTCCCAGAGGATTTCATAAGATTTATTATCTAACATTTTGTTCCCCTTGTTTCTCATCAAAGTTTTCTTTTTATTTCATTTTTGAAACAGTACAAATGGTGAAAATTAAAACAGGTACAACTAAACTTTAAATTAACTATATGAATACTGTAGACTATAAATTAAATCATATAAATGTATATCGATGACATTCGTTAAAGATAGTGTTTGCTATATCTACTTTTAGCTTTTTTCCATCAAAAATTACAACTCAGTGGTGATAC
Source organism: Graphium evemon (assembly GCA_025774375.1). Taxonomy (NCBI): domain Eukaryota; kingdom Metazoa; phylum Arthropoda; class Insecta; order Lepidoptera; family Papilionidae; genus Graphium; species Graphium evemon. Next base: position 1,437 of record JAOPJC010077050.1, read on the forward strand.
AGCACTACTCGTCTTGTTCGATCAAAGTATGAAGTTCTAAAAATAACTTTAATCTCAATTTTCTTTGTGGATGTTTCACTTCTTATAACTTGTGCAGAAGGTATTGATGGAATCGATTGTAATTTTTTGAATACATTATTTTATTATGTAATTCTTTATCATCATTTGATGATGTGAATGAAACGTTAAAATCTAATTTCAACGAAGACGACATTAAAAATCAACGTAGATTATTATTAAAACATATAATTTTAATAATTTTCTTACGTCAAAAGTTATCTATCAAAGCCAAGATGAATGCAAAGAAAAATGAAAGTACAAATGAATAATAATAAAAAATACCTTGAGATGGAAGAGCATAGTAGTAAAAAACGTTCAAATCACTTTTTGTTTTGTTTTTTTTTCTCTTTTTTTGATTGAGAAAATAACTTCATCTATTTTGTGAAAGTCTTGGTATATAAACATAAGTCTAATGTTTATTAAGGTCATTATGATTAGCATCTTCTTCATTATCGATATCATCACCAACTGAGAATATAGTTTCTTCTTCATTTAATCTTTCACCATCACCGTTATGAAGTTTATCAAGTTCAACTTCTGAAGATTGGTGTAACTGTTGACGTTCCTCATCGTTTCCTTCATAAGCTTCGAAAGCGTTCTCATAATCTCTGCTAGAAGGCTGATTATTATTATTTAACTGAGAATAATGCCTAATTCTATTGTTCCTTTGACGTCTTCTAAACCAGAAGAAACCACCGACAACAAGACCAAAGAAAATAATTAAAAGTGCGAATGAACCAAGTTTTTTATGTGATGATGCAAACGATGCTGAGCCATCCTCTTCACCAAACTGATTAACATCTCCAACTATACTTTCAAAGTTATGTACGTCACCGTTTGTCTGAACGGATTTGAGGTCTACTTCCATAAACCGTGTTACTAAATCCAACATAGCTTCAGGTTGATCTATTGGAGTCATATGAGAGGAATTGTAAATACGAACATAACTTAAATTTCTTTCAGAAGTCCATTCTCCAACCAATTCATCATGCAATGACCATAATTTAGGCTCCGTTGATTCGAACCCAGTTCCACCATTAAATTGTAAATTTTCAATTAATCTTTCAAAACCAACATAATTACATATTATATCTTTATCACCAACATAGAATAATATTTTGGTTTTCTCTAATAATTTTGGTAATAATCTAACTGAAGCTGTAGTATGAATATTTGTTAATTCTTTACCGACTTTGAAATTACATTCCGTCCAAGATTCTGCTTTCTTTCTTGCATTGAAAGCTTTAGCAACATTTTCTTGTCTTAAATATGCAGTTACATCGTTGATTTCAGGTGGCCAATTCATACCACATTCTGGAAATGAATCTCTTAATCGATAATCATAAACATTCATACATGTTTTTTGACCATTTTCACTGTATCATAAACAGTTAAAAAATAAATAAAACTTGATTTTATTAAAACAAAATGACACGTACGTTTTAGTATGAGTTGAACTAATTTGATCCATGATATTTTCACAGGCTGGTATATAAATTGGTAAAATTTGACCATCTGCTTCTTTTTCAATAGCTGTCTTGAGAGCTTTATCACAATCATCAACTATTCTCATCAAACGTTTATCATCTTTCGATCCAGCTTCAATAATACCTTCTTCGTGAACGAAATCTGCATAAGCAGGATATTGAGTGATAGGATCAATCCAGCCATTACCAATAATAAGACCTTTAAGATTTAATGGAAGTTCAGGTGTGTTTAAAATTGCATCAGCTAATTATTTCAAATGTAAAAAGGTTAATAAGATATTTCGTATATATATGAACTCATAACATACCAAAATAAGGAATATATTGACCAGCAAAAGATTCCCCACTTAAATAGACATCAGTATTTTTGAGTTCTGGAAAAACTTGATAAAAGTTATCCAAAAATGTAACAAATTGAGAAGCAGCTTGAGATATATCGTGTACGTAAGAGTCTGTCTGAGCATAAGAGTAACCTGTACCGACGGGTTGATCAACGTAAACGACGTTAGCATATTCATGCCAACCATACTCCCTTTCTTTTAAACCAAGCTTGTTATTGTCCAATTTAACTAAACCAAATGGACCGGTTTCCATCATCAAACCGTCAAACGAACTACAACCAGGACCACCATTAAACTAAATAATAAATTAATAAATATATAATGGAAAAATAAATGAAAAATCTAACCCAAAACATAGTTTTAGTTTTATCAGTCTTATGTCTCGCTTGAATCAAGTTAAAGTATAAATGAGAATTGGTGTTAGGGTCATTAGTAGAAGGCAAATGACCGCCAAACATTTCAAATGAAGGATTCCTATTACGTTCTAAATCTGGCAAAGTAGGAATATGATAATCATTCTTAGATTTTGAGAAAGGTGTAGAAGGTGCTAAGTAACAGCATTAGAAGCTCGTTCAATGACATTTAAGTAGAAAATTACCTCTAATATTTGAAGACCTTTTAAATTGACTCTTAAAATTTAAATCCCTTAACTGATTCTCTGATCGTTTCTTATTTACACTGTCCATATTTATATTTTTATTGTCTTTATTATTGATTTTTAATCGCAGTTCTAATGGAATTCACGTAGGTTAACGCTTTGAATTAATCTAAGAAGATTCTTACGTTGCCGTTCAGTCAGACGTTAGTTACACAATAAAAAATAAAAAAATTTGTATTTATTTTATTTACGATATAATGTATAATGTAAGAAATAGTATTGTTTTAACAAAGGCAGGATTCTAATTCTTCAGTTGCAATACCTGTAGTAGATTTTTTATTTATTTTTATGTCTATTAATAGCTTCATTTATACTTACAACACTATCAAAATATAATTAATATAAGTATTTCGTTACTGTGGTATTGTCACTTACGCAAATAGTACCTATGCAGCAAAGACAGCAATTTCTGATACAGTCACAACCTATGGATTATTATCTTGGTTAATATTCTTTTCTTAAGCTTATGGAATCTTCTTACAGCAACTACAACATCCACCGCCGCTAAAATAGTCCATGTGAATACAGATATATTATAGTTGGAAGCTATACTCACCTGTTGTTTTGTGGTGGTGGTGGTGCATACTGCATTTGTGGTGGTGGCTGTGGTTGGTAGTAACCCTTCAGAAAGACATTAGTAAGCAATCTAACTGGCTAATTGAATGGATTTACTTGTTGTGGAGGAGGAGGTGGATAATAAGACATTATTTAAGGCTTGGTTTTTATTTTTATTTTTAAGACGACGGTCAGTCTTAAAAAAAACTGTCACTTTCACCGCATATACTTATATATTTCTAAAAATAAATCTTGGCATTTAAAATAAACGTTAATTATATAAATATGTATATGTCTATTTTAAAATAGATTTAGTTTTGTAAACATACAAATTATAAAGAATATTGTTATGTTAATTAGGAACAAGATATGAGACAACTTAAATTATGAAAAATTTTCATCCAGCAGGGCAAGATTAATTTGTAAAATTTTTTAACGAATACGTTTACCATAACCACCTTTATATGTAGATTTACTATTACTGGATTGAGGTAATCTATCCAGATTTTTAAAACTTCTATACTGATCATCGGATCTCTTTTTAACATCGTTAACTCGCCGCCGAGAAGATGAAGATTTATAACGATCATCATAGCTATCATTAATTCTATTATTCTTGCGTTTATTAGAGGCCTTATATGAATCCCTTTCATTATAACTAGCAAACCAATCATTATAACTATCATCATCACTATAATAATCGTCATAACGATCTCTAACTCTTCTTTGTGATTCTTTTTCTTTTCTACGTTTCTCAAATCCAACACCACCACGTTCGGGTATACGTGCTTGAGAAGGATATCCAACACGACCATAAACTTTATCTCTAACTTTGTTACCTAGTTCCTTTTTACGAGATTTGGATTCATTACCAATCCTAACATGCTTATAAGGACCACTGTATAAATTCTCTTCCGAAAACGCTGATAATTCAACCAAAGGTATTGGACACCCTCTAGTTTTATCACAATTATCACCTAAATGACCTGACTCAGCACAGTTATAGCAATAGAACAAAGTTCTCTTATCTTGACTTTCAATATAAGCTGAATCCTTTTCACTTTGGCCTTGCTGAGGTTTACTCAAATTATCAAATGTTTGAGAATCAACATAATCGTATAATCGCCATAAAGTTGGACAGTTCTAATTATTTTTTATAAAATTTAAGTCGTTGGTAAACTATTTAAATAATAAACATACTCTAGTTTGATGCTTGGGTGACCCGCATCTCCGACAAGATAATCTAGCATCTCTAGTTTTAGGTTGAGGGCAGTTCTTAGAAAATAACAATATTAGTTAGCGTAATAAAAAAGAATTGAATTATTTACTCTAGCAAAATGACTACGACCACCACAATTAAAACAAATAAGACTAATAGGACAATTCTTTTCTTTATGTTCATCAACAGCACCACAAGTTAGACACTAAATATTATAATTTAGTATTCAGTAAATTGAATCCAATAATTTAAATAACATACTATAATATGTGGACAATCTTTAGCAATATGACCAGTACCTTTACAAGATTTACAAACTGTATATTCATGCTTTGGTTTCTCATCTTCAAAGTATCTTTGAGGAGCTCTTTCAGCATCGATATCAACATAATCATCGCCATTATTCTCATTATAACTATTTATATCACCATCGCCACCCAAAACTTCAACCTTATTATCATTAATTTCATCAGGATCATCATTATTAATATTAACATGATCAGGTAAAGTCAGATGATTATCGTTATTGGTGCCATTATCGATATCTATATTACTATCGACAGTTGTTTCATTTTGTTTAACCTGTTTAAAAGCATTTTCATCAGGCTTATCATCGACGAAGAATAATGGAGTACCATCATTATCATCCATAAAATTATTATCACTCGTAGAAGCTTCGCCTAACTCCCTTCTACCATTATTCTTAATATCTTTTTTGTCTTTCTTTGCTTTTGACGGCTTTTTGTTCGCTTTACTCATTCAAAAATTTTTTAAGAATATGCGTTTATACTGAGAATTTCTAATACGGAGAGCAGAGAAGATCTACCTAAAATTATACATTTAAACCGTTCAAAAACCGTTCAAGATTGGCTTATAAAGATAATCTAAGATTTATCTATAATTATTTTTAATGATGATTATTTAAATAATTACACTAAATTTAAAATTACTCTAAAATCGCCGTACTGATTGAAATATGTTACAAATTATTCATTTGAATATAATTTATAAATACTGCTAAATTCATACGTATTCATTTCTAATATACATCAATGTATATGGATTATATTCATCGCAAAAAATAAAAAATTTAAGAATGAAAATTTTCTTATCGTGTGACAATATTGGTCAACTCCACGACATTAAACAGAACTTTATATGATAAACTCTACTTTATTTAAATTATAAATAAAAATAAACTGATAATGCCAACTAGCTATGATAATCGTAATTGGGATAGAAATCAAAAGAATAATTTAGATGGCACTAATGCGATTATAAAAGGTTTCGGTATTCATGGATGGAGTTTCACTATATCAAAAGGACCTCAAGCTTCAATTGATGAACGTAGCGCGTGAGTTCAGGAATTTACATACATGCAGGAACCGTTAATTGATATATGTTTAGTTTCAATCATGAATTATCCTTTCAAGCGCCAAAGTACCTATATCCACAATCTTCCATTAAGGCTAATCATCCAGAGACTGGTCTTTCTCTGGGATTTTATGCAAGGCCAGCTTTACATTCAGTTGATAAAAGCGGTAGTGAAGCTAAAAGAATTGAATATGCATTAGAGAATAATAAATTTAATTTGCAACTTGAAATGTGATTATATAATTTAAGAAATTCCGAATTTTAATTGACGTATAATGTTTTTAGGCACAATAACGATAATCAAAATGTTAAATTACCAAAGAAACCCTTTGATTGGACTTACACGACTACTTATAATGGATCATCTACTAAATTATTCAATGGCAAAAATCTTAACCCTCATCATGAGATTCATTCCAATAAAATTTTACAAAATTATGACTATACTCATAAGGTTATTTCTAATTCCTGCATACTTTTTGAAGATGATCTTGATGGCTGTGGCTATTGTTCCTTAGCAGTTAATCTAGTTAGTCCTTTTTGTTTTTATGTTTTTATTAATTCTATAATTCTTACAAATACTATTAGGCAATAACAGAAAATTCATTTCGTATACTTCAAAGACAATTCATAAGAGTTAATGAAGTTTTATTTAGAATGTTTGATACGGAAATAAGTCATGAATTCGGTACAAATTACCTTGATCGCCATTCAATTGGATGGGAAGCTAAATGGATGGATGTATTTTACGTGAGTAACTTTATTTAAATCTATAATTCATTGTTAAATAAAAATTACAGAGACTCCCCTCAATGTATCAAAATACAACTGAGAAATCGATGGAATATCAAGACAAAGTTCAAGAAATATTAGATACGTTATCACCTAAAATTAGCAATAAAATAAGTGGTAAAACGAATGATGATAATGTTAGACCATCTTCCATGATGAGAAGTATCTCCACAGATTCAATTTTATCTTCGAGTAACTTAACATCTACAGATATGGAGGTTGAAAGTAGCAACGGATCTAACAAATTATCACCATCTATATTCGCAGCAAGAGTTATATTAAGTAGACATAATAGTGGTAATTCTAAAAATCATAGTAGCCGACGTAATAGTAATAAATTCATTAGAAGAAAACGTAATCAACAACCACCAGGAGCGTTAAAATTATTGGCTAAATCAATATCATCTCAAAATTTACAATCATCTTGTGTTTCTCCATTATCTTCTGGTTTACTTACACCCAATAATCAATTGGGAGCTGGTACTGGTTGGAATGGAAACGGATATTGGTTCGATTGTATAAACTTAAATAACGTTTCTAAATTAAATAATAAATATACTTTACCTGATCAACTTCCTCCTCCTCCTCCCGTTAACGATGATGAAGATTATGATTTTGATAGTTTCGATGACGATTATTTTGAAATGGATGATTGGGAATATGAGAGAAGGAAAAGTTATCATATGAAGTTTTATAACGATTCATCATCTCATTCAAGTGACGATGATGATGAATATTATAAATATCATAACAACAACCGTAATTTAAATATGGCACAACAATTAACTAAAAGACTTGAAAAACTTTGCAAACGTTATCCTGATAGACGTTGCGATTGCGATAATATATAAAACTACTTATGCATAGAATAATAATAATTACTATGATCATCTCTATTTTATTTTAATTTTCTTGTATTATTATCTATTATCCTTTCTATTGAAATTAATTACTCAGTTGTTACTGTTGATAATAATGACATTGATACATTGTATAAATTTTCACCTAATGATGATAAAGTTTCCTTTTGTTGATCTTTATTACTTATATTGTAATAGGTTGGATTAGTTGATAAACGTTTACCATAATAACTATTTTTAAGTAAATTGATAATATCATTAGATTTAACATCTTTGTTCTTAACTTGATGATTAATGAATGATGTTAATTCTTCACTGTTAATTAATTGAGATTCTAATGGCAATCCAGCATTAAGGAAATATGAATAAAGGTCTTTGTTACCATTTTCATGAGCCATTAAAACAAATTCACGACTTTGATCATCCATATCATCATCATCAATATCAACACTAGCATAAGCTTGCATATGAGCAACTTCATTAAGAGAATATTCATGAATCTGTTTATCCGACCTTTCTGCAGGATTGTCAGGCTTAGGTTTAGATGTTATGTATTGGGTATTTAAAACGCAAACTGTGGATGATCGAACAGGTAATGACCAACACATATCCTTAGGTGTTATAATAGCACGTAAGACACCAGTTAAAAACAATTCAAGTGTCAAAGTTAAATCTTCTAAAGGAAGTCCTGCATAATACAATCCAATACCATTTAATAAGAAACTTGACAAAGACTTATCAACCAATCTATCTAAATATGGTTCTAATTCTAATGATTTCTCGGTTGCAAGCCCAATATAATCTGAATCAGTAGCTGATCTCGTTATTAAATCGGATGCTACTGTCCTACATTGCGTACGGGTCGGTACAAACAATATAGCACCTTTCGCTGTAGTTTTAATTAACGAATATGAAGGTTTAATCAATGCCTTCATGAATGCAGAAGATGGAACTACCGAATATGTTTGAATGGTCGTTGATATTGGTAACGTTCTATCCTTTGGAGCAAAGTTAAATGTAGTTGCTGGATTAATTTTTAACCATTTTCTTAAATCTTCTGAATCATCCAATGATGCACTTATTCCAATCAATCTTGTCTCACTTCCCCTTATTTCCATCATTAATAATGTTAATGCTAATTCATATGATGCGTTCATTAAATGAATATCTTCAGCTATTACAGTTGTAAGGTCTTGTGTTAACTTTTGAATACCATTTTTGATCTTCATTAACCCCAAAAGTGCATTAGAATGTGCAACAAATACGACTCTGTTTTGCTTTAATTGCGATTGAATTTGATGTTCTTGTTGAGAAAGATTTACAACATTTATACTCATAGCTTTACCAAATCTTGTATTCAACATATGTGTCACTTCTTTGGCCATAGATGAAGTTGGTAAAACTATTAAAGCTCGTGTATTTCTTTGAATATTAAATGCTCTCCTAAATGAAAACGTCAATGAAAAATAAATATTATTAATAAAAAACCTTACCAAATTGCAAGTTGAGCTAAAATAGATTTACCTGAATAAACAGGAGCACAAAGTAAAGAGTTTTCATTAGATTGATAGAACAAATCAAAACATTGAGATTGAATAGCATTGAAGTTTTTAATTCCTATTGCATTCATAGCCATTTCAAATTTAAGATTATTAAGGGATGATGTTGAATCAAATGGCATATCGATAACTTTAGTTGGCGGTTGAGGTTTGATTGGCATAATTAAATTTTCAAAAGAAACTGTGACTGCATCTTCAGATCCTAACCATTTCTCTGATATTGACCTGACAGTAATAAAATTAGGCTTTCTATCTTCTTCGATCTGTAATATAAATTCTATTTTAACTTGTTCAGTTGTAGATCTAATTTGAACATTGGTCCATTGAAGAATATCCAATTCATCTTCACTTTCGGCAATCAACAAGAAATTCTCCAAACCCCCACTAATTTTTTCATTCCATTTAAAAGCAGGTTGAGCTATTATTTGAAGTTTCAAAACTTCATGACTCAAGGGTCTTAAATGAACTTCGATCGACAGCGCTGGGAAACTTTTTACGACTCTTGAAAGAGCAGCGCCGTTAGCTTCATTTAAATGAATTAATTTACCCAGTTCAGCAGGTGACTGTTCTGCAAGTTCATT
>JAOPJC010088038.1:0-10896 GCA_025774375.1 Graphium evemon
CGAGAAACTCAGCAGTTGCTCTTTTAAAATAATATTTTTACAATAGTTGTGTTTACAATTCTATGACATTTCAACTGATGAGAATATTTTGAAAATGACAAGGTATATCGACCCTGTATCTAAATATTAATGTAACTAATACAAAACCTGATGATTGCTAAGGTCAGAACGTAAAAAAAATATATAATAAAGCACGTCTTTATAAGACTAACTAAATATACAATCCTTTTAAGATAATTGTACAGTAGTGGTTTAGAACGTACCTATAGCCTTAATCAGATCTTCGAAGTTCTCTTGCTTTTCGATTCCAAAAACTTTTCCGTAAAAAGCCATTTTTGTATAATTTAATTGCTTTCCAAAAGAGACTTTCTTGTATAATGGTTTGGTTTGGCATTCTTTTGCCAACTTATTCCTATAAAAAAAAATAGATGCAACATAAAAATATAGGGTAGTTATGGTAACCAATAAAGCATTATTGATATGACACAAACTTCTGACATCTTTGATCAATTTGTTACTTTCAAAATTGCAAAATTGTACAGTTAAATATATTGAAAGTAAGGCATGAATTTGGCAAAAGTGTCTGAGAACTCTTCGCCAGATTTGAATGTAGTAACTTTTTCACCGATGACGGTGGTAATAGTAAAAGTATAAACATCACCATCCTTTACAATTTTCTGTGTTGGTTTGAATTAAAGAATTTTCTGTGCTCTCTCCTCTGGGACTCCTATAAATATTAATTTAAATTAAGATAAATATGTAAATTTTATTTTACATTTTACTAAAATGGTTGACATTTTAAGCATACTATCATTATAAAAGTCTAGATTGTGAAAAATAATTCGTTAGTAGTAGTAAAATTTGAAAGTTGGAGTAAGAAGTTGCATTCAGATAAGTACCAGCCGTTACAAGGTCTTCCAAATTTTCTTCCTTTTCGAAAGCGAAAACTTTTTCGTAAAAGGGGTCCGTATATAAATAGACAGTAAATAATGCTACCTTTGCCGCTAGTATACAAAACAATTAGAAAATTAAAAAGTTTGGAGAATGGCAAATATAAAAATTATAAACTGTTATTAAAAATAATTGCAGACAAAAAGTTAATAGCTGTGTCATTCCTAAAAATAAAAAAATGTGGTCATATATACATAGATGGTTTGCATATGCTATTCCAGTGTTGTATATCTAGATGGAAGCAAGATGGCGTGTTAATCCAGTTCATTTAACACAATCACTACCTGTCCCGAATAGGAGTCAACTATCAATTAACCCCGCCTCCGCTCGAAACCCATCCTGTTCCGCTCGAAGAAGAACAGTCAACTGCCCCGGAGCCCGCAGTCGAGACGCCGCCCTGGACGAAGACGTATACGACATGCCCTCGAACTTGAACGGGGTAGCGTCCAGATTTGAGTCCGGTGAGTAGGATTGTACACCATCGAGTGTCCATCCACCGTCGGCGGCATCTGTGTCTGCGTCGGCGTTCGTGTTTCCGGTAGCAGATACCCAGTCATCATCGTCATCATAGTTGGCATTAGGCGAGGTCCCTTCATAACCATCATGTACAGACTCATGTACAGACGGCTCATCGTTTGGTACAGCAACCCACCTCGCTTGGGGCTGTTTACATTGCTCCGGCGATTGACCCGAGACACTCTGCGAGTATCGATCAAGAACGGCATTCCGCTCGTCCTCTGGTAAGGAATTCATTGTTTTCAGGAGCATTTCCTCCCTCTGTAGCTCCTCCGCGAAGCGGACGCGGAAATGGTCGTCGACAAGTTTTGTCGGTGGTGGGCTGACTTGGGACGTTGTTGATCTTGGGTTTTTGGAGTCGCTGTGGCGGTGGACGCTGCTGCAGGGGAATGTATATCTAGGACGAGGCTTGGTGTTCGATTTGGTGGGTTTCGTGTTTTGGGCAAGGAGGAGTTTGAGGCCGGAGACGAAGTCATTAGGGAGTTCGGGGTTTGTTGTTGTAGTGATAGATGTATCGAGGGGATCTGGTTTGTTAGGGCTGTTCGTGGTGAGGTGATGGTAAACTTACACTCTGATGGGGGTTGTGGTTCAATAGGGTTTGCTGGTGGTGGCGGTGGTGGTAATGTGTCTTGTCGGACATGCTGGTTCTCTTGTTCCTGTTCAGCCGCCCTGATCTGGATTTCTGGTAGCTTTTCCTCTGTCAACGCAGCGGACAGGATACGCGCTTTCTCCTCGACATCCTGACTCCGATCCAAACCATGACCAGCATGCCACAGGTTCGACGACCCCTTCACCGGATTCTCCCGCTCAGGCGAACCCTCAGCCCTCACCTCTGGCCTCAGCAAAGTCGGCACAGACGTCTGCGACGACTTCCGCCTTACAAGAACCGGTCTGCGTTTCCCGGCTTTGCCCGCCACGAAATGCGGTCGTTTCTGATGATGCTGAGGACGAATCACCGTAGTGTTATCCCCTCCCTTTTCCGTTCCTTCTTCTGGTTCTCCAGACACAGCAAACGGTGGAGGGGAAACCGGAGTCAGAGGGTTAGATGGTTGGCGGGTGATATTATGACCACCTAGACCTGTAAGAAGAAGCCGCGCTTTCTTCTGGGATGAGTCGGTGGTATGTGTGGCACTTGGCTTCTTCAGGATAGGCGGGAGGGGACAGCGAGAGGCAGCTCCATTCTCGTTTGAGTTGGGGGTTGGTAATGGCGTTGGCAACGGGGCTGGGTCGGTTTCTGGTGGTGGTGATGGTGGCGGTACTGATACAGGGACATGGCCATTGTCGATATGATTTTTGGCGGCCAGGGACTCAGTAGTCATCTACAGCCAGGCAGGCAGTCGATCAGCTCGAGTCAACCATAGATAGGGATAAGAAGTCACCTTTTTCAACGGCTGCACGACAGCAGGAGCCACAGAAGGCGAATCGGCGATTTTAGAGAACAACCTGGCTAGTCCTGAGCCGTGCAGCGAGTTTCGAAGACGCTGGTTGCCCCAGACCCGCCAGAAGAAGTTTTCCAGTCGGGGGCCGGCGTCGTGGTGGTGGATGGAGGGGTTGGAGTGGTAGACTAGCAAGGAAGTGTCAGACAGACAAAAGGCAGAGAAGTGAGAGGTGGGAAGAGATACCCTTCCATAGGCGTGCGATATCGCCGGCATCGACCTGACTGGGATCCTCGAGAGACGACGGGACTCTGGCAGAGGTGGTCACTAAGCCCTTTGGAAGACTCTCCATTGTGAGGCTGGGGTTGAGGTGATGCGCACGAGAGAAAGTCTACATGGCCGGGAAGACAGGAAGAGTGGAAATAGAAGCAACGAAGGAAAAAGAATCATCAGCCAGCCGGAGTGAATGAAAGACAGGACTGCAGTTCCATCTCACCGTCATGGCGGATCATCCATGGCTTTGCGCGGGCGGAATTGCAAGTCCGGGGTAAGACTGTACTCCGTATACACTGCGGTGCGTGTTCACAGTGGTACTTGCGATAGGCGAGGCCTAGATCTGTGTACTCCGTACGCATACACCCTCCATGCCCCGCGCTCCTGGCCATGCAGTTCCTGGGCCAAAGCCCCTACAGCGCACTGCAGCGTGTCCTCAAAACAACGAGCTGGAGATCCTCCCCGGATCTTACTCTTTGCGAACGTTTCCCCCGCGGTAGATCACTTGGTGATATCATGTTCGGAGCTTGTCCGCGCGGTTATTGTTAACTCTATGGCATTCAGGTAAACATGTAAACAAGAAAATAGAAAACAAGGGGTCGCTCTTCTATATCGCAGCGCATAAACATGTATCAATTGCTTTCTACACAGCCCAAGGGAGCTCTACGTGACCGTGTAACCGCCATCGACGCGGAGTTCCGCCCCGGTGATGTACCGGGATGCGTCACTCAGGAGGAAGATCACGGCGCCCATGAGGTCTTCGGGTGTTCCCATCTTGCCAACAGGGACGAGCGAAGTCCACTTGTCGCGCAGGTCGGGGTTGTCATCCAGGATCTTGCGCGTGCTGCATCCCAGATTAGTGACTATCTACAGCAGCAGCAGAAGGAAAAAAAAAAAAAAAAAAACAAAATAAGTCACTTACAGAGCAGTCAGCATGTATCCAGGACTGATGCAATTCACCCGAATATCATGCCCAGCCCATTCCACAGCAAAGGACGACGCCAGATGACGAACAGCCGCCTTGGCCGCGTTGTAAGGCGCTTGTGGCTGCGGAACATTGACAATGGCACCGGACATGCTACCAATCATCACAATGTTACCCGGGGCCTTGCGTTCCATCAGATGTCGCGCAACCCCAGTAGAGAACAAGTAGGTCCCGTCCACGACGACGCCCCACAGCTTCTGCATACGGTCATAGGGGTACGAGATGGCATCAAAGTTCTCCGTGAAGCCCGCTGAAGTGACCAAGTTGTCGATTCGACCGTGTTTGTCGATAACCTCGTCGAGGGCTGCAGTCACAGAGCCCGGACTCGCCACGTCGGCGTAGTGAGCAGTGACATTGGGCATCTGCTCCAAGCCTGGGTTTTCTTTCCGGAAAATGTTCACCAGCTCTTTAGCTTGAGCTTCAGCTTCCTCCTCTGCAAGGAAAGACGTTAGCCATGCCATCGCTTCTAGTCGATTGGCCAAACAAATCGCCATGACGTACTATTCAAATCAACAATAGCAATATCAGACCCCGACGCAACCAGTGCCTGAGCCATAACCAACCCCAACCCCCGCGCACCACCAGTCACCACGGTGACCTTATCCTCCAGCGAGAACTGCGCCAGAGTCCGCTTGAAGTGCATGCCCCCGCGGCCTTGCACGGTATACTGACGAGGCATATGGGCATCATCGGGGTATGGGATCACGATGTCCTCGTCAGTGCGGGCGAATCGTCCCTCCTGCTCTCCAGAGGCGCCCTCGGGGGCTCTGGTTGTGGCGGATTCAATGGGGTCCTTTTGCGGGTCGTTTTTCCCATCGTTGCTTTTGGCACTGGGTATCGAGGACGAGAAGGGACGGACAAATAAGGATGATCGAGAGGAGGCCGTCAAGGTAGGGCGTGCGGTGTTGAGGGCTCTGACGGCCTGACGAAGGAAGGTTGACCTGAACATTGTGATGAGTAGAGGGTTAGATGATGTTTGTATACGGAATCTAGGGGAATTCTGCTAAAGCCAACGCACTTCTCTTGATATCTGTGTTTGCTTTTATACCAGGCTGACTAACAGCCCAGTCGGCTTGTCAAACACATACTGCTCACCAGGGAATGCCGATATACACTGTCATTAGTTGCGGTGAATCTTCGGGTAGGGGAGTGAGTGGGCTGGGTCTGGCCTGGCCGATCATATCCATGCCAGGTTTTCTTTGCTCGTCGACTCCGTGTTCTGTACTACGAGAGAACAGGGAGAGATGCATTATGTACTCCGTATGCACACTACGAAGTGCACAACCTCAGTCTCATAAGTCAGATTGAATGTTATTTGCTTCTCGCTCCAGCCGCACGCTTAACTTTCTTTATCTGATTACATTCTCTATCAGTAAACTGTCGCTCGCCTACTGATGTCAATCGTACACTTTCCTGCCCTACTCACTTTCCTCTCCCGCAAATTCCACAAGAGGAGTACCGCTCTTGCATTGGTCCTGTGATATCACATAGTCAGCCATGGCCGTTTCAACTGCAAAAGTGTGGATATGGCGTGAATGAGGAGGCGGGGGATCGTCGCCTTCGAAGTCCGAGAAATGGAAGCTCAATCGGATCGGCATTCCCCCAGATTAACCCTAAACATGAAGGTTTCCCGACTCCTCCTAGCCCTGGTGGATCTCCTTCAAGTAATTTGTGAAGAAAAAAAGAACGCGTGACTTACTCCTTGTTTGTGCACCACTCGGGAAATTGTCCCCCGCTGTGGGCTGCGGATAACCGTCTCCATCTTCATGCTCTCAATCACCACCAAAGGCTGGTCCTTTTCCACCGTGTGGCCCGCCTGGACTTCCACCCGCAAGATTTTGCACGGCATCGGTGCTAGTACACTATTGGTGGCATCTTTCATCCCCAAAGCCTTGTCCATCCACTTCGCCCGCGGTACCGTCAATCGGTACTGTGTGCCTCGCTGGAACGCAACAATCGAATCCTCATCCCGGATTACCGTCGTGTCCAGGCGCGTGCGCGGGAAGAATGAGGTGACAACCGGAGAGTCGGGGCTGTGGTGGCTGCTCACCTGCTCGAACACTCGGTCCCCAACTTCCACATTGAATTGATTGTCACCTGTTTGCTGGATTCGCACATCAATGGTGGTACCGTCTTTTGATCCAGGAGTTGTGTGTTCGAAAGTAAACTGCCGTTTTTGGTAGCTCGGGCTAAATCCTACCGCAGACCCTTCAAAGTTGGCTTGTTTTCGCATGCTGTTGTCAGCGTCGTGGTGCAGACAGGCCAATGCTACCTGTGCGGGCACTTCGTCCTCAATGGCGCCTTTAAAGAACAATTCTTCTCTGTGTTTATCGATGAAGCCAGTCTCAACATCTCCTGCGATGAAGTCGTTATTTTTACAGACTGTTTTCAGGAACTCTATGTTGGTGATTGGCCCTGCGATCTCGTACTCTTCCAATGCAGCCGCCAGCTTACGGATTGCCTCTGGCCGTGTGGCGCCTCTCACGATCAGCTTCGCGATCATTGGATCATAATGTGCTGAGACCTCATCCCCAGCAGCAAAGCCCGCGTCGATCCTAGTATCTTCGGTGATTGCCGGTGTGCGAACGTGGACCAGGCGCCCCGAATCGGGAATAAACCCCTGGTCGGGATTCTCTGCATAAATCCTAGCTTCAATGGCATGTCCAAAACCAGCCATTTGAGCTTCCACCTCATCCTGGTTCAATGGGAGGACCGCACCCTCGGCGACTTTGAGCTGCCAGTGAACCAGGTCTTGGCCAGTGACCATCTCAGTCACAGGGTGCTCGACCTGAAGTCTGGTGTTCATTTCCATGAAGAAGAACTCGCCGGTGTCGTTGTCGAAGATGAATTCAACTGTACCGGCACCTTCATAGCCCACGGCCAGGGCGGCGGATCTTGCCTTTGCCCACAAGTCCTTCCTCGTTGCTTCAGGGAGGTGAGGAGCGGGGGACTCCTCGAGAATCTTCTGATGTCTGCGCTGTATACTACAGTCCCTCTCCCCTAGGGCCACGGAATTGCCATGCTTGTCTGCAAAGACTTGGACCTCAATATGTCGAGGTGTAGTGATGTACCTCTCCACCAAAACCTGGTCGTCACCGAACGAGTTCATGGCTTCCGATTTTGCTGACTGTAGCTGGGCTTGGAATTCGGCTTTGGATGCGGCTATACGCATGCCTTTGCCACCACCACCCTTGATAGCTTTTATGAGTACAGGGTATTTGATCTTATCAGCCTCGGCCTCGAGAAAGTCGACGTCTTGATTTTGGCCGTGGTATCCAGGGACACATGGTACTCCTGCGGATGTCATAATTTCCTTAGAACGGCTGTAGATATTTAGTGGGATGTCCCAGGCCGAGGCTAATATTAAGAAGGGGATGTAACTCACCTCTTGTCTCCCATATCTTCAATAGCTTTCCAAGGAGGGCCGATGAACACCAACCCGGCTTCTGTGCATTTTCGAGCAAAGGCAGAGTTCTCACTAAGCTTCACCAAAATAACCCCATTAGCTCATATATTCCATCCTCTATGCATGAACCGCACTCACAAAGCCATATCCGGGGTGTATCCCTTGACATCCTTCTTTCTTTGCAATCTCTATAATGCGATCCCCATCGAGGTAGGCCGAGACGGATCCCAAGTTGAAAGCAAAAGGGGAGCTCAGGGCATGTTGGGATTTACTATCTGGGTCTGTGTATAGGGTGGTAACTCGGATACCATGCTGTGCAGCGGTCTGCCCGACTCGTCTAGTACAACGAAGTATGAGGGTTAGTCACAGTTGATTCACCAAGGCTGTCAATTGTAAACGTACAACGCTATTTCACCTCGATTGGCAATGAGGATAGAATCCAACGAAGACTGTGGCTTTGGTGCGCTTCCTGAAAGCGTAGATGCAGCTCTCCTCGACCTCCGAGCTACCGTCGGCCCCAAGCGGGGAGCAATGCGGAGAAACGGCGAGAGTGGCATTTGGACGATGTTGGTTGAAGTACAGGCCGTGAGTAGACACGACAGCAGATGGGATATCAGTAAGGAAGCATAGTCTATAGACCAGCTTTGTAGAGACAGACAGGGAGAAATTTAAAGGGAGAATGACAGGGAGTCTGAAGCTCTCCCCGGCAATCATGGCAATCGCTGGGCCGACGCAAAGCGAGACTGCGGGGGAGCGCACGTGACCGCGATCGACCGAGACTTTCGGCGGCCCGTTTTTTCGGTGGTTCTTTTTCGACTCCAGCCAGGGACCGCCGCGAGCACGGCCAGGGACATTGCCATCGTTGAAGCCGGAGTCAACATACGTCCATCATATTGGATTCGTGCACTTTCTACCCGCTGCACGAACAGCATCCATTATGTCTGACGACGAATTTTACGAATATGAAGACATCTTCTGGATCGAGGAGCCAGAACCAACTTTAGCGGTTAGTTTCGTCTCATCTTCTGCTATACTTTCTTTGCTTGCGTGGTGATGTACGGAGTGCTGATGGTTGTTATCAATAATGCAGGATGACCTGGCTGCGACTGCAGACTACGAAGCCGTTTTCTTCGATAACCCAGCGTGGGAATTAGAGGACCCTGCGAGCGATTGGGACGAACTTTCCGATGACTATTACGATGACGATCCAACAGTTGAACGACGAAACCGCGCATCGAAAGCAATAGAAGCCTCAAGAGCAACCAGCAACGATCCTCAAACATCGCGAAAACGGAAGCGAGGCAATACTGCGCAAAACGGAGGATCTAAAGCACAACGCGTATCATCTATGACACCGAACCCTGCATCGTTCCAGAGCGTAGTATGGAAACGCCCAGGTCACGACAAGAACCCGGTCGAAATCCTCGAACCCGGTGAGGGAGAAAAGGTGGCGATATAAGAAAACGCATGTATGTATGTACAAAGGCGAGCCTAACCCTTTAAAAAAGATTTTTAGGAAATTAGTAATATTTTTGTCCTTGTTTGGAGATCACAACCTGATCTAAAGAAAATTTTAGCAACTTTAACCCTTTACTAGATCAAATGAAGTCTGCCAGAAACAATAACAACAATATACGAGTAGATAGCATAAGTGTGTGACCAACGCCTAAAACTTTGTCGTGTGATTGTGTCGCCAATGCAGTAACTGCAGGGAATGGAACTTATACCACAACTTCATGTTAGTGGCAACTATAAACTTTGACTTCTTGCCTTAAACTTATATGAAATTATACCTGGCCATAATAAGCTCAGCTTTAGGTTTTAAATACATCAGCGGCCTAAAAAGATATCTTTGTCCAAATTAGTTTACCCCTCGATAAAGTTTAAACTTATTGCAGATGCTTTTATGTGATTGAGGAGCACTTCCCAGCGGCTTGTGGAAGTTGAAAAAAAGTTAAATATTGTCTCCACTGCTCCGAAAAATTTAACACAAGTCACATTTTGTGCAAACGAATGTTGGCCGCATAAATTAATTGAATGATCTATACAACCAATAAAAATTGCTTTATTGTTTTTTTCTTTTATAATAGCTTGCACTCCCCCATGTATACCACTCATAACTGCAGCATTATCATAACCTTGAGAACGACACATCATAATATCTAAGCCATCGTTTTCAAGCTTCTTTAGTATTTCAGCGCTTAAATCAGCTGCTTTTTTTCCATGAACATAAGGCCATGATACCCGTAGCGTATTAAAGAAAATTTAATAAAAATTTTAATATCTTAATATGGTGTTTTAATATTTTCAATTACGCGTTGTATTGTAGATAAGATGACAAACTAAAACAAGAGTTAGACATTTTCGCACAGCACTTAGTACTGTTGCACAAATTCATTCAGGGTTGTAACAAACTGATACCTCACGTATTTTTTATTAAAAGAAATCTACATTGAATTAGCTTTAAATTCAAACGTTGCACTATGAAGGTATAATGCAATTATTTAAGCTTGTAGCCTTTGCCGTTGTAGTTATTAGTATTGTTAACAACAATTGTTTGACGATAAGTCTAGATTCTACGAGATTCATTATGTAAACCGATTTTTTACAGAGGTATGGCATAAGCTGTTATGTTAAACACAAGTGTTAACACCGTTCTGCTAAAAGTTTAATTATATTTAGTGTATGTACAAAATTCAATTCGATGAGTTAATGATTACACCTACATAGGCGGTAATTATTAATCGAAGTAAGCCGCATTAGCTTTAAAAAAAATTGACAGCTAACAAATTTGTGCAATATAAATTATTTGTTTTTTTGGGACACTTTACGACAACCTAATAACATTAGAAATAAAGGCAAAGATAGTTCGGCATCAAAATGGCAACCTGTAATAAAAAATAAAACCTGTAATAAATGGCAAATAAAAGGTGCCGACACCGGAAGGATATATTCAGGACTCGAGAAATATAAATGTCCCAAAAGCGTCACTTGATGACAACTCCAACTTCCGGACCACACCGCACGTGTTTCTCGCCTATGTTATTTGCCGACTAATTTGCAGAAATTGACGCCAATACCCGACAAAAGGTAACCACAATACTGCTTTAGAAATTTTCGAAAATTGAGACTTAAAACCAAGTGACAGAGTTTATATTTAAATCGTAAGAGCAAACCGAAAGGTTCCAGCAAATCACAATTTCGAGCAAAAAAGTGCTACAAATAAATAGTGGCGCCTTGTCATTAGTATCTTCCGGAAAGGCTCCGCTTTTTTCGCATAATCTGTCGGCGGGACTTAAAAAAAAAATAAACAGACTTATTTTACTAAGGTTTTTACTGGAAAGATATTAAAAAAATATGTCATTTATAAAAACTACAGAGATTTTGTG
>JAOPJC010099019.1:0-10879 GCA_025774375.1 Graphium evemon
ATGTTGAAGCTCAACCCGGAAAGCGACAGCCGGAAGATCATCTTCAATCTGTTTGCAGTCAACCTGGCCTGTATTCTGATGGACATCGCCCTGATTGCAATCGAATATGCGGATTTCTACATGTACCAGACCACTCTCAAAGCGGCTATCTACAGCATCAAGCTGAAACTGGAATTTGCGGTCCTGGGAAAGCTCGTCAAGATTGCCCATCAACATGTCTGGAGGCCCCAGTTGATTGCTGGGCCTATGGGTTATCCGGCTCAGATGGATACAAATCAGCTATTTGCGGATCTCGACAACAACTACGCCCAAACGCGAGCCTCCTGAGATCTCGAACCGAAGACCAACATTCATTTCCGATACCTACGACTAAAATTTCATGTATTTGAGACTCGTCGTTCCGACCACCCCATCCAGATCAACCGAAGCTGGAGGACAGCGTCCGACACGCTAATGTTAATATTGTCGATGCACTCACGGCAGCACTATATGTTGCGGTTCTGTACGATCGACGATGCAGAGTCCAACAACACTGTACGACACACACACTATATTTTATGGGAATGTGCTGGTGGAAAAGGCTAGTCTTGAAGTACAGGCTGCCTACGGGCATGTTACTTCCAGTTCATCCAGGTTGAACGGGGTTAGCTGATATCAGATGAAGCACGTCGATTCCACTCTCATTAGCATCCGAGCGTACCTAAAGTGCAATTTAGACATCTGAAAGATCGCTCTTTCATAGATGTTTGAACCTTGATTTGGATGCTCAACGGCTCCGTTCGCAATGGACACTGTCGGTCATCTTCAAGCGAAGCTCACGCAGACTTGGTGTCGTTCAACCGCACATATTGGGTATGTGGATATGTTATATTGACCACGAAGTAAAAGGGGGCGAGCCGTAGGAAATGGTGGAACGATTTCGTTGGATGAATGCCAATGGGGGTTACTTATTTACAGGTTTCGAATTTTCTTTGCATCTTTTTTTTCTTCTGATTCTTGGATTTAAGACACCAATCTTTGTTTTGTTCGACCATCTACTATACCCCAATGCATGTTACTAAGAATCATCTATACCCCAGCATGAATGAATGATGTTTTGGAAATTCCAGTGGAAATCATCCCCAATGTCTCAAATGTTCATGGATTGTATCTGCACAAAACAATGGAATAGACACCAAGTCTTTGAGCAGCAGCTCTTTCAATTCCTTGTCTTAAGTGTTATTTAAAAGGTCTATTGTCGAAAGACACAAAGCAATGATGTGAGGTGATCGTCCCTTGTTTCTTTCACTTTGTTCAACGGCAGAATGGACTCAAACAGCGCTCATTGTTCTTCTGTCTTTCAACTCAACAGCCCATGGGTTTATCCCGCATGCCCAAGATTTCTTTTGTCCGTCACATTCGAAGCCAAAGGAACGATGAATATATCGTCAAGCTTGGACGTCGACGAGAGAGCAAAGATCCGGATATAAATTGGGCGACTTTCCCACGATGTGTAAATCAAGTCACTCATTTCAGTGTTTCAACTCCCCCTTCCCATATCTCTCCATCCAGTGCACCATCATGAATACGTACAAGAAGCAGCACCTTGAAAAAGTCCTAGACTGGGCCAACATCCACTCCATCAATGATCTGAACGCTGAGACGGTTGGTTACCTCACGTACGAACTGGAAGGACGTGTTCCCATCACCACGTTCCATGTCCACGCCGAAGACTACCGCCTGTGGCGTCTGGATCACCCGGAAATCGTCGATGTCGAATACGATGCCTTCACCGAGCGTGTCATCATCAAAGCCACGACCACCGTTCTGCACGATACTTCTCTCAAGGTGTTCCGGGACTGGCTCAGAAACTGGAGCGAGCAGTTGACTGATGACGAACACCAAGATGAATATCATTGCAACACCCTCTCTAGTAAGTCAAGCCCCTGTTCCCCATCACTATTTTAAATGAAAGTAGCCGTTGCTAACAACACAGGTGTCGATCTCCGAGGCAAGTACAACCACTGCGAGAAACAAGCTGACGTTGCCCTGTGGAAGGTAGGCTCCGAATACCCCAGCGTAGTCGTCGAAGTCGGCGTTGGCGAAACCCTACGCGAAGACGGCCGCCGCTGGTTCGAAGGAACAGCGGGCATAACCAACCGCGCGATCCTCATGAATATCACCGAAGAAAACCGCCCAAGCCCAGCAGGCCGCTCGGACCGAACCTGGGGACTGAGCAGCGTCGAACTGCGCACAATCAGCCACAACCGTCTCGCTCACAAGATCCTCGACTGGCACAAGAAGTACAACGTCCCGCTGGTGGGTGACCGCATCGTGCTTGACCTGGCGTCGGTGCGTCCTGGAGGTAAGATTACTGATGCTATCATGAAGGTTCCCATTCCGCATCTTGGATGCCAGATCCCGTGTCCCCCATCGCTGAAGAGTTCTGTTAGGATTGTTCTCTCGAAGGATGAAGGGGATTACAATAGTCCGTTTAATGCCATTGGTTCTTTCCACCTGCATCGGTTGGCGTCTGACCTTACTGTCGCTATTTCCATGGAATTGCCGCTTGAACGGGCCAGGAAGATGGCTTGGGACTTTATTGTGAAGCGTGAGATGGATGCGTAAGGACTTGATTGGTATGTTCTCTTTTCTCCTTTGGAGTTTGTTATTGCAGTTGCCGCTTGGAATGCTTTACTACTTTAGTATGAAATCTACAGATACAAAACATAGAGTCTCGGGTGACTTGAATATGAATATTCTAGTTAGTTCTTTTCTGATTCAATATAATACAGTGCTGCGTACACAATACATACATAGCACAACCCAGCCCTAGAGACTTAGGTCAAAGCCCTGGACCCATATTCACCATAGTACCATCACTATGGCCGAAACACACTCTACCACTTATGCCATCACATGAGACATGGCTGGATCCTGTCCGATTTCTATGCGTTCAACTAATTCTTGAAAGGGACAGACCTGTCACACTGCTGAGGACGCCCACAGAATCATCAACAAATATGGACCTAACTGCATAAGAACTGAGCCAAAAGCTTCCCAGCAACGACGAACCTTCGCAAGTAACCATGGTGAAGCCGGCCAACGTGACCTAATTCAGTTCCCATGGTAATCTAATCATCAATTCTTTGCCGATGGAGCCATGGTTACCTTTAATCTGGCTTATTTTATATGAGTCGCTGATAAGGGTCAACGTACTTCGCAAAGTATTCTTGGTAAACGTTGTGTATTGAGAGTAAAGAGTAATAGTATGTTCTATGTAGTAAGAAGTGTGTTTTTAGTAAGATAATTACAGAAAGAAAGAGACAGAAGAAAAGAAAAGAGCTCCCCAAAAGGGAAGGTATCACCTCTTTGCCTCTTCTCTGGAATAATACTTAATCCAGCCAAACTCTTGCCTCAGTAGTCCCCCCTTTTATATTCTCCTGATAGGAGAATCTAAAAGAAATGAACTCCCCTCAACATTAGAGATAATTATAAAGATCAATCCCCTTCCAGTAATCATCCATTACAGTCTTATCAACAATCTCCTCAGCAACTAGAACCTCAATCAATTGGCTTGGAACTGCAGTAGAATCCTTCTTCTCACACTAATACTTCTGCAATGCCTCTTCCATTTCAAACTTCTGTCTAGTGTTCTGTTCTGCTAAACATACTGCCTCCTCTCTGGAATCATCAGAGCACAGACAAAACCTCTTGATATTATTAATATAATGCTTGCCAAACAGAAGACCTAATACCAAATCATATAGGATCACTGATCACTGCTTGTTGAGTATCTGATGGATAATGAACAGCCCAGACTATCAAGCCTTCAACTTCTGGCCCCTTGCCTTTTCTAGATTCATGTATTGTAAAAGTATTAAGTCACCTTCCCTGAAAGTATTGTTTGTCTCCTCAGCTAATTGTTGCCTCCTCACCAGGTTATTCTAAATTTGTTGATAGGTCTCCTCCAGTCTAGCTGATTGAACTGATTAAGCTTCAATCTCAGCTTCTGGATTCTTCTCCCACACTCAACAAATCACCTCCTGAACCATGCTCTCCCCTACCATTGGCAGCCCAAAATACCTCAGTGTATATCCTAGAAGAATCTCTGCTGGTGAGAACCTATGTCAATCCAAGATCCAGTTATTCAGAGATTAGACAACAGAGTCCAGGAAAAGATCCCAGTTATAAATATTGTAAGAATGGCTGGCAACAACCACTTATAATCCTGTTAATACTAGTTAGACTGTTCTCTCTGCTAATCCCATAGACCATAGAGCTGTTACTGAAGAAGTGATGTGTTTTGTCCCAATCAATGAGATTTATTTACTAAAGTCTGATCCAGTGAAATGCAAACTGTTATCTATATAGGTGATGTTCAGCCACCCATAATACTTTGCAACATCTTTTTATAGAAATAAAAAAGATTTCTTTGCTGTAGCTTGTTCCATCAACTGGACAAAAATAAATCAGCTAAAATACTCAACTCCAATCAGGGCATACTTCTGGCCTCTCCTCAATATAGGATTAAATGAATCTATATAATCTAAAGCAAATATATTGAATGGTTCCATTACAATCACAGGATGTGGGATTTCTGCTTTCTTGTATAGTCCAATTGACTGACACTCTGGACATGAAGAATAATATTTCCAAATTATCTTATATTATTGTGGCCAATAGTACTTTCCTAATAATCTTCTAAAGATTATTTGTGATGCAAAATGGCCATGAGTATCATGCAACTCATGTAGAATATTGTCCAAATCCCCAGACAGAATATACTTAGCATACCTGCTATTCTTCTCTATATATACCATAACCATCTCTCCAGCAATGGATATAAGATGAAAGTGACAATCTATCTTTATCTGTGTTCCTTTTCTTTTTTAATCAAGAATGTCTATATACCATGCTTTATTCACATATTCCTTCAACTTTGCTGAGTTTTCAACCAAACTTTCAAGCTCTTTATTCTGATTAACCTTCCCTCAGCCCCTGTTTATTAATTCAACAGCTGGGGCTGCAAATTTAGATAAGATAAATTCTTTATATGATTTGGAGGCAGTCCAATGGGGTAGACAAGAGAGTTCATTGACAATAATCTGTAACTTTCCAGGGATATGAACAATATCCAGATCATATTCTTAGATCTGATACTGCCATCTAGCAACTTGACCTGTTGGCTCACTATTTTCTTCTAATACTGTTTGGATTGCTTAATAATTAGTATATAGAATAACTGGATGGTCTGATCCTTTTACTAGCCATTGAGTTTCCTCTAGGTATTGTAGGACAGCCAGAATTTCTTTCTCTATTGTGTGATAATTTGTTTCAGCATCTGAAAGAGGGAAAGAAATATATATAACCACATTTTTGTATTGCCAGGTTTTCCAGGAAGATTTCATTCCCACAGGCAGGTCTCTCATCTGGAAAAGGACATCTCCCAGGCCCTGATTTGATGTATTGATTGCTAGATGGTACTGTAGGATTGGATCCCTACCTATAAGTGCTGTTTAACTAACATGATCCTTAACTTAATTAAACACTCACTGTTGTTCTGGAAGCCATTTGAATTTTATAAGTCTCTTAGCCTGTCCCTTGCCTTTATAATGTAACACTTAATGTAAGGCTTTGAAAAGATCTGACCTGCTGGGTATATATGTATGTAGAAATGGTAATACATGAAGGAACCATAATAATTCTGGTTCATTTGTTAGGGTTGGCCAATGTCAGAGTGCTGCCAACTTATTTACAGATAGATGAAGACCACCTGGTTGACACTCATGGCCCAAAATACCAATTGTTGTCATGAAAAACTTCATCTTCTTTGGATTCAATGTTAACCTTGCCCATGCCAGTTGTGGGAAATACTGGTGGTGTATTAAATCTAACATGTCTTTAAACATCTCAGCTGCACCTTGATTATTGTCTAGAAAATGCTTTATCACTACTTTGCCCCTTTGAAGAGCCAGTTCTAGAAATAGTGTTGGTATTTTATTCATAGTAATGTTCTTCAACCTGCTGTATGTTCCTAGTACTCCTGTGAGTCCTTATCTTATATATAGGTAACAATACTGGCTGAGGACAGTAACAAAGGATATTTTATAAGCATGTTCCAATATTAGGGAGACAGTCCAGTAGCCATTTGCTGTATCCATCTTAAAAAATATCTTCTATTTCTTGTTGCTGAGCTGATTCAGAATGGGTTCAATTTATCTTATTGAATAGTTTATCTTGATTGTAGCTGAGTTAATAAGAATATACTGGTAAATTATTTATAACACTCCTGAATGTTTTTACAGAAACTTAGTTTTCACATATCAAGGAGAAATACAAGGACAGATGATCCCTGCTCTCTCTATTTCTGGAATATTCTTGTACTGCTATATAATCTCCTCTTCTGTATATAATAGCAACTTGGTGGCCTTTGAGACTGTTCTTAGATAAGTTGGAATGCAGTGTGTAATTAATCTCATCTTAGATATCTTGTTGACTTCTTCTATAAAAAGATCTCACCATGTATAGAGGACTGTCAAAGCTATTGTCTACTCAACTAATCCTGGCCCCTTTTCTATTATCTAATCTCCAAGCAACTGTTGGTGTTTACCCATCCATTTAACTGCCTTGTTGATGTTGTTGGTTAATGGTTGTCTGTAGTGTATTGGTTGATCATCTGTTGGGTATCTAAAATCAATGTGTTGATTCATCTCCTCCTGTAAAATTTTATCAGAATCCCCTTCCACATTACATGAGTTATCAATATACAGTGTATTGCATGTGTTTGAGACTTGCTTATCTAATAGTGTATAAGTACCATCTGAAGCCTCTGAGCTTGCTTCAGATAGTGTTAGTTTTCTGACTTGATATCTGCCTTATAGTCTTCCTCCTGGAAGGACTCACAAATGATCTCAAGTAGTAACTCTTCAATCTCTGTAACTCCTACTTTGTTGGAATCTTCTGAACCTTCCCCAGCAGTTATACTGTAATCTATGGCATCTGATCTGGTCAGTCCTCTGTCTAATCTGTTGGTCTTGGTGATCTGAGAGATTCATATGTTTTTCTTGCCAGGATCCTTGTTAGCATACACTGAATGGGGTATGTCAATCTTCTTTTCTTGCTTGTTGTATACCTAGTATGTACCCTTTCAATAACTTCCCTCTACTTCTGCTGTATGCATCCAATATCTACTCAACAAGATTATATATCCTGGCTCATCATCAACCACTGTGAATGGCACTGTCTGTAAGATCTCACAAATCTTAATTGTCAGCTATATAATAGCTGTAAAGTTTATGTTCTGTTCTGTTGCCACTTTATATATCATATAGATAGGAATTGTCTTTACTTTCATAGCTGCTATAACATACTATGGCATCAAGTTACTGTCCAATCTGCTATTGATTAATGAATACTTAGCCTTGGTTGAAACTAACTGGTCCTCTTCAGACAGAGTGTGGATAACTGTGGTAGTAAAAAATAGCTCTACTTTAGGTGGTCTCTGAGTTGATAAGAGTCCCTGATTATTTAACTGCCTTAGATTGTCCTTTCTTTCCAACACAGCAATGTGTGTCTATTTTGTTGGCTTCTTGCCCTTCTTCTTTGATTGGAGGTGTATTAATTTAGCAGTCTCAGCCCTTGCCACTAGAGCTGTGTCCAATAGTTGTGCTAGTGAGACTTCTATCTGTGTGTTATTGAGCATCAACTTCATGCTCATTGGGATTCCCTCTAGGCTCTGGATGTTTTGCTTTTAGTTCTTAGACTTCTGTTTGGCCATCAAGTCTTCAATCTTTTCCTCATTATTTATTACCAGGTGATCTGAAGGCCTGTCCTCTTGGCTCTACTTACCAGTAGCATACACATATTGCAAATCCTTCAGAGGATTGCCAGTTCCAGTCTTAGTTGTCTTAATATCAGTAATCCACAGGCCTATAATGATATTGTTTTGGTCCACTCCAGACCAATTCTGCATCCTCTCATCTTCCACTTCTATGTAATTGTTTTGTATGACTGCTGCTGACACCAATGTCATAGCAGGTGATAGCAAAGTATGAAGTGGAGGCTCCAGTTGTTTTTCTGTAGTCAGATTTAGAAGGATTGGTAACTTAAACTGTTGCTAAGATTGCTCCCATCAATCCTGTTCTGCTTTTCTGAGCCAGTCCTGCTCATCAGGAGGCAAGACTGCATTCCTATATATTGGAGCAATATAACCCTGCTAGCCACATCTGAAACATAATTTCTCACTTGGTGATATAATGGTTTGAGGGCCTGATCTGCATCCTGCCTGGGTTGACAACCCTTGGCTGCAGAGTTGCAGCTCTGAGATCTTCCCAACTAGCACCTCCAATGCTTTTATCTGGCCCTACATAGTCTTAGTAATGAGCTTGTTATAAGACTTCTTGGTATCCAGGTCCTTAATAGATTGCTTGGTCTTCTTGTTTTCACATATCTTGGCTATTTGGGTGACTCCTCTGAGTGTTATCTTTTGCTTGCCTATCTGCTGGGCTTCTAGATACCTGCTCAGGATGCCCCTAGTCATGCTGTTTATCAAGCCCTTGACATATTATTCAACCAAGGCTGTCTCAAAGTCAGGCAGGATGGTGTACACAAGCTCTTGTGCCTTGTTGATGTAAGTCTGTAAGTCTTAGTTCTCTTGTTGAAGCTCTATCAGCTTGCTGATAGTAGTTTGGATGTTGTCTTCTAGATCTGTATCTAAGAACTGTTCTCTCAATTTCTCTGCCAGGGCTTCCCAGTCCTGTCTTTCTGGCTTAGACAGGGAGTGTCTAAATCTTATTGCCATCTCTTATAGACTGATGAACATTGTGGTGGTAATTGCTTTCTGCTTATCTTCCTCAGTTATTATAACCCCAGCCCAAGTAAAGCAGCACTGCCTGATATATAGGTTGACATTCTCTGATATCTTTCTAGTAAAGATGGGCTATATATTTATGGTTCTTCTAGGATACTGAACTGGTGTTGTCTTGATGGTTTCTGAATGTGGCTCTTGTTCTTTACCTGATGTTTCTGCATTATTACTCTTAAGAGTTTTCATTGAAGCACTGATATTGAGGTTCTTAAAAGCTTCTGATAAACTAGGTTGTCTGTTCTGTATTGTGGGGAAATAGCTTATTAATCTCCAGTGGCTCTGTCCTCCTTGGAGGAGTCACTGGAAAAGGTCTTTGAGAGTTCAATTCCTAAGTGGCTCCACCAAATAATAAGGGTCAACATACTTCACAAAGTATTCTTGGTAAACATCATGTATTAAGAGTAAAGAGTAATAGTATGTTCTATGTAGTAAGAAGTGTGTTTTTAGTAAGATAATTACAGGAAGAAAGAGACAGAAGAAAAGGAAAGAGCTCCCCAAAAGGGAAGGTACCACCTCTTTGCCTCTCCTCTGGAATAATACTTAATCCGGCCAAACTCTCGCCTCATCGCCTACCAGGTATATGTAATCTGGACTAATATTACCCCGTTCTTCTAACCAAGCCATTGTAGGAGCCGGTTTCATGCAACCACAACTGTTACAGAAATGAACTTGGTCCCTCATGCTACAGTTCGCCAAAACCAACTATGAGATTGGAGAAATGGTATACCTTGCACTGACACAAGGACAGCCAATCACTTTTTCTTGTCCCTACTCGATAGCAGAGAGTCTCGTGAGTGAAAGAGCACAGCGCAAAGAGAGAAAAAGTAACGGAGACAGGTAAGAATGGGCAACCGTTGCGCTGATTTACCCTTTGGGAAGGAAGCCTGGCTGGCATGGTCCAACAGAAAGGTATACTGAATGATCACTACGGTCTCTACCTACGCTTATTTTCTAATTTTCACTCTAGGATTAAGCACTGTCCAGATGGGCACCAAAATTTGTCCCTGATCAGACGCTGGATATTGGAAGTCCCTTGATATCCCATTATCAATCACTGGATATGAAAATAGCATGAAGCAAAGAAATATTGTCAGACGTGCCTAAGGGACTGGGAGCAGGCACTCAACTTGTCTTTTGGTGGCGCGTTTCGAGAAGGTTACGAATTTGACAATTTCCAAGATTAGGAGACGGCTCTACTCCCAGATTACATTGTTGTGTCGTTGTACCGAATGACGAAATATTAATGAGGCTAATGGATCTAATCTCATGGCTTGATCTTGGATATGCACATGCTTGTTTGCCAATAAAAAAAATCTGTCTTGAAAGTACAAGGTGAAGCTGGTTCAGTCTGCAGCATGCAGCACAACACCTGCCTCTGATATTGTATTCCGGAGTTACAACAAGCTTGATTGGGTTACACTCACCCTTGG
Source organism: Graphium evemon (assembly GCA_025774375.1). NCBI lineage: Eukaryota > Metazoa > Arthropoda > Insecta > Lepidoptera > Papilionidae > Graphium > Graphium evemon. The sequence continues at coordinate 10,279 of JAOPJC010099019.1, forward strand.
GAGATCCTGTAGAACTTCTTATACAGTGGAGTAGGGAAAGAAAACACACTGGATGAAATTGTAACCTACCTGAATAGTATACCTCCAGCAAATTGCAACTAGGCATAATCACGCTTTATCGACTCGAGATGGCCTGCAATACCAACACCATCAGAATACTTATCAGATATCATTTAATTTTTATTAGATAAAATTGTTATATAGATGTTGACTTTTTAGCATGTGTTCGCACTTAAGCGTAATTAAGTGAAAACCTTGCGCATATCTCAATTCCTGAATTCGTAATTATTTTAAATAAGAGAGAGGAATAATACTTCATTTTAACAAGAAAGAAGCCAGCCGTCAGTTCACTAATGAAAAATTAATTTATAGAAGATCACAAGTACGCTTTTCAAAAATATGCTTATTTCTTTGAAATCGTCTTTGGATTTTATTACCAACTTCACTTTTTAGTATATAAGTTGTCATCTGGCAAATGAAAGCATCGATTTTAAAGTTATAGACATAAATGATTGGTCTTTTACCCACGCGCCTGAGCTTCTTCATCAAGAGAAGTAGGACTGCGCGCAGGCTTCAAACTCTCCATCTCATTTGACTTCCG
>JAOPJC010110033.1:0-19120 GCA_025774375.1 Graphium evemon
TTAATAAGTCTTGTCATTGGATAAATTAAATAAAATAACGAAATTTAGCTATTATATTAATTAAAAAGAGAAATTCTAATTCTTTTTATATTTAGATCGGTTTTATTCAACTTCCAAGGCTGGCAAAACACACACAAGGTATTCTGAGTATGCACGCTATTTTCTCAGTCGTTTATGCTAGCGTACAAGCGGCCACGTGCGTCTGCATGCAAGAATTATTATTACCCTTGACGTAATTCACAACATTTTATTTAAAAAAATGTACTTATGCTTAATTATATTTCATATATTACAGAAATAATTATAAAATAAATCGTTTTATTAAATAATTGTAAACATTTGTTAAACAATATTACGAGAAATATTTGTGGTATAATAAAGGCTACTTTAATTTTATTTTATTTTTATTTAATAATACTTTGATCCTCGTCATGTTTTTCAAAGATCTATTAAAGGGAGAAAAGTCTGAGAAGATCTCCTTCAACGCCTTAAGGTAATTACTCGGATATTTATTCCTGCATATATATGTATAAGTATTGTTTCTCCAAAGAACTATGCTAATGAGGCGTTTCGAGAAAAAGGATCCAGTATTCCGCTTCTCCCACTTTTTTAAATTGTATCATTGCCTTTGTTGAGAGCATTTACACATAACAATTTTGTAAGTTTGTAATAGCCCAAAAACCACGCTACAAAAGTTAGTCTTTAAATAATTAATTTATAAGCTTATTAATTATGTTTCATATATCTATACAAATTAATACAGTTGAAGCATTGTTAGTTCTCTTCATTTTAATTACATTAGATAATTTAGTTAAAATAAAACCGGCCAAGTGTGAGTTGAACTTGCATTGAGAGGGTTCAGGACAGTGCTAAGGTCAAATGTTGTTATTCACTTCTTCTCACTAAGAAGAAGACTGTTACAAGCGTCATCTAGTTTAGTTTAAGTAACTATTTACCAAAAGTGAACGTATTATATTGAAATTACCACTTTATTCTATACAACCAATGAACAATTTTTGTGGTTTTTTTTCAAAATTCTAGACCCAGTAGTTTCGGAGATCAAAACTATTTATTTTTCAATAATAACAAAATTATATTTGAGATCCTCATAACGAGCCCTTTTATTTGATATATGATACAGTAGGATTGGCCAAACTTTTATTTTACTTTTCTACTTTAACCCCCTAAAAATGACCCTTATTTAAAATACCTATTTACTTTGCACATCTGTGTTTGGGTCATAAGATTACACCATTCTTCCAAATTTCACCAGATTTGATCTATTAGATTCGGAGCAATTTGTGACGTACGGGAGATCCTATAAGGGTCCATTCTTACTTTTTTTTTTACGGAATGAATGTAAATTATCTCATTCTATTCTCGTCCGTGTAATCCCGTCTTTCTATCAATTAATGATAAAAAAAATTAAATTAAACTTTTTTCCTAAAATGGTGATACGTTATATACTTAAGGAAAGAAAATAAAACATCGAATAATATGGTTAGAAACAAATAAGTACCGACTCACATTGTTGAAGAATATCATTTTACACAGATCTATAATGAATACAAATCTTTTGTTACGTATTACGTTTCATATAGAAGAACAAACGTTGAACTTGATGGAAAAATATATCGACAAATCGAAGCATAATGCTTTGTAAATATTATTCGAAATAAGAAACAGAGTTGCCATCATTCTTCGCTGAGTAACTCTTTTGGTTATTAATTACCGACTTTGTCGAATGGAATACCAACACAGAAAAGTTCTTTTTCTAGTTATAGAGGTTCGTTTTGCAATAATGACTATATCTTATAGTTCTTATATAAGTCCTCTAGACATGTAAAAAAGTTTAAAAGGCCTTTATTTTTTGCTTGTTTAATTTTGTGAATAAAAAATAATTTTTCAATAAAATACGAGTTCGCTAACTTATAAATTCTCAGAACATTTTATAAACGCCCCAATGAACAAGTAGGCGTAATGGTTTCAAGCTTTTATCAAAGGTAAATGGAGGATCCTTTCTCTTTGAAGTTTGCTATTGTTCATTCCGTTTCATTTACATCGCAACGGCGAAATAAAATACAGATAACGTAACTTAAATATTCATAATAAGTCATATTAGAATAACTTGAAACACTTTGGTAGTATTATAGAAAGAAGACGACATACCATAGAATTTAATAAATTTTATGTGAACACATATTTAAGATTTTGTTTTGTGTTTATTAACAATGTGATATATATACTTAAAATACTTACATTATATAAGTGTTTATTAACATCCATTAATTTCCCATAATGACCTATATGCACTAAATCACTAGAGAACGCACAGTAAGGTGGGTCTATTTTGCCGTTGAGAGTTGATCCAATAAATCGTCTACTCTGGGTAATGGATATTTATTCTTGATTGTTATGTTATTTAATGCTCTGAAGTCAATACACATTCGGAGTTCACCGGATTTCTTCTTAACAAACAATACTGGCGATCCATATGGTGAACAACTAGGCCGGATTAATTGATTGTCTAATAGATTTCGTAACTGCATTTTTAATTCATCTTGCTCTACGAAAGATAGTCTGTATGGTGGCCGACTTGGTGGAGTTGATCCTGTTTCTAGGTCGATTCCGTGTTCAATATTTCTTTTTGGTGGAAGTCTTGCAGGTAATTCTTCTGGGAAAACATCTTTAAATTTATTAACTAAAATACTAATATCTTCGGGTAACTCTTGAGGTCCTTTGCTGTTTTCAAAATTGTTAACAACTGCAACTAAGTGTTCATTATCACTTTTATTCAAACTCTTCTTCATATCTCGATAATCTAATAAGTTGAATTCTTCATTTTTATGATCGTTAATTTCCATTATATCATTTTCTTCAATGTTATCGTTTCCATAATTATTTTTAACTTGATGATGTAACCCATCATCATTAATCATATCATTGTTAATGTCTTTATAACTGTTATCAATACCATTTTTACTGTACTCCTCTTGAGTAATTAAATTATTATCCTGAAATTTAATACTAAATTCTTTCCAATTTATTTCTGGGTTGTGATCTTGAAGAAATTTGATACCTAATATAACATCATATTTTACTAAGTCCATAACTTTGAACTTTCTAAGTTCTTTGAGACCTTCATAATAGAACTCTAATTCGACTTCACCAATAATAAAAGCATCGTTTTGTCCTTTAACAGCTAAGTTCGTGAATAGTGGTGCTATCGGATTAATAAGAATACTATGTTTTCTTGCAAAACTAATCGAGATAAAATCATCACTTGCACCGCTGTCGAGTAAACAATTTGCATTAATACCATTACACTGTGAGAAAAATGAGGCAAAAGTGCAAATTCAATTTGCTCATTGAGAAATCGAATAAACACATTTCCGAAGTCACTGAAGATTACATTTTCTCTTTGAGACAAACGGTAGACAATTTAGTTTGCAATATGATCAATATAAACTTCAATTGTAATGTTTGCATTTTTAAACTAAAACATACGTCGTATAACAACAACTTTAAATCACAAAGAAAAATATGTATTTTTCAATCTTGAATTTTAATTAATTTTTTACAAAAAATAATTTACATTTTTAGCTAATACATTCGGTATTTCGTCGATTGAATAAACACAACTACTAATATAATTTTTAAATTGAAAATTAAATTTATAACATAAAATAGATAAAATACAATAATTTTAAGTAAATATGTACATCACTAATAGATGTCTTCTACTACTATTTACGAATCACAGTTGAAGAAAAGCTGAAGTTATCAAAGGCTTACACATAATGCCAACATGGTAAAATGATATCAAGAGTCTTCCTTCTTTTCTTTATATAGTAAAATAACTATACTTGACCTTATCAGTAATAAATAATATCTTCAATAAAAAATACTAACATATGTTAATATAGTCAAAGTATAACCAATAGCTTCAAGCCGATGTCTAGCGTATGTTTATTGATAATAATAATTTTTCACTTACATATACACCGATGTACCTTCTCGAGACATTCAAACAACCTACTAATGATTACCATAAAATTGACATAATCTAAAATTTATATGTGTTAAAATACTTAAGTTTATTTACCTTAATATTTTTTTATTAAATGATTGAAGTTTGGTTAGTGTTTTCAAAGTTGAGTGGCGAGAATCAAGAACTAGAGAATTAATTTTTGTAAGATGAACTGATTAGTGTAATGACATTCAAAGGTAGAACATTAAAATAATAAAATATCATTTGAAATTAATATGAAACTACCTAATGTTTCTGAAATCAACAATTTATTTGTATTCTTAATTAAGATTCATGTATTTATTTGATTGGTTATCAATTTTATTACAAGCTAATTTTTAAATTCTAAATGATGCATGACTTTCAAGGCCACGATCATTAGCACGACGGTAGTCCACCTTAGTTTGAGTTGCACGTCTAGGTCTAGCCTTGGTGTCTCTACCGATAGATGCACTTTTGTTTGAAGCTGGAGCAGATGATGAATACATCATTTTATCTTCGTTGTCAATAATTGTATTTTCTTTTTCTTTTACATTCGCTTTTCTTGAGGATTTTTGTTCACTTGATGGGACTGAATGTTTTCTTTTATTGTTTCTTTCTGGAGTTATTTCATTTAAATTATTATATTTTTGTTTTGGTAGCTGTTCTTTTTTATTTTCAAAACGACTATTGCTTCTAATCTTAGAAGTATTCCTTTTTAATGTTGGCTTTTTGTTTTTTCTAATTCTAACCGATTTCAGTTTTCTCTGTTTACGACCAATAATATCCATTACGATCCAGTTAAGCACATAATTGAACTCCCATCTATATTCTCCATGTTCATTAATGAAAACTTTAGGATGCTTTCTTGCAATACTATCAGCGAAGTCAACTATGACTAAGGGCGGTAATTGTGCAGGAGTGTCAGCTATAACGATATATTTAGAATTTTTATCAACCTAGTAAAAATATAAGTCATTATGAACGCTAAATTAAGCTATGCAATACCTACAAATCCAGAAATATCGTTTCTTAATTTCATATAAAATATGTGTCCTGCCTCTTTTCTGTAACGACTTAATGCCAAATTCTCTTTTTTGCTTCTGTTACTGTCTCTTCTTGATATCATACTTTGAGGCTTCAGTCCTAACAGCTTTTCATAGCTTCTTTCTTGGGTTGGTACAAACCTGTAAGGTATAACGTCTGGTAGAACACCCGTTAAATTATCAGCTACTAAGTCTTCTATTTCATCCATTGAAAAGGTTTCGAACTCATTTGAACTACTTTCACTCTCAGACTCAGAATCATTTTTTTGATCTATCTTCGACTTATTGAACCCATCATTATCATCATAATATTCACCATCTTCATCTACATAATCATCATCGTGTTCAAAGTTATCATTATTATCATCATTATTATTATCTCCTTGTTCTATTAATTTACTATTACTTTTAAATAACTTTCTCTAAATATTTACATACTTGCATAATTTTTGGTCTTGTCTCTCATTTACAAACTCAAAATTTTAATAAGAAATGTGAGAGCCAATGGAACTTTACTTTATTTCAAATTTACAACTATAAATTAAAATAAAAAATTATAATGATAAAATTCAATAAAAGGAAAAAGTCAAAATATGAGCTAGCATATCAACGTTATAAAAAATCAAAAACTCGAGAAGTAATTAAAAATAATAATCAACAAACAATTGAAAACGTTTATGATTCTGATCGAACTGAAGCATCATTACCAATTTCTGATTCTTCTATTAAAGATATTGAAGCTCAAGAATCTCAGTCAAATGACTCAACTGATAATACTGAAATGCATCAATCAGAATCAAATAATTCAGTTGAAATCGATTTGAAAGACTACTATAGTGCCAATAATTTTATAAATCACAATGAGGAGCCTATTGATAATGACGAAGTGGACAATGGTGTAAATACTTATCATAGTCAAGGGGATAGTACCAGTAGCTCTAATACATATCAAAATCGTATAATGAAGTGGATGGGTTTAAAGGAAAACTTGGAGTATCTAAATTTATTGAGATATAATGAAATGTGTACTAATGTTTTCAATAGATGACAGAGCGCGACTTTAAGGAGGTTATTGACGCCGTTAATAAAGAGAACACGTCTATACCAAATTTACCATCTTATGAAAGATGTCAATCTGAAGTGGAACGTCTTTCTAATGTGAAAATGTTTAGTTATAAAATGTGTGTTAATCACTGTATGGCTTTTACAGATAATCTCACTAATGCAGATAAATGCTATTTATGTGATACAGTACGTGATAGATACAAGGATAAGACGTTTACTATACCATCGCCTAGCCAATTAATAACAAAACGATTTACTAATAAGGAATTCTGTAAATTATATACTTACAAACTGGAGATAGACCCTTATTCAAATAGTTTGAGTGATGTATGGCATTCAAAAAATATTAATTATCTTAAATATGAAGACATTGTAATAGATGGAAAAAAATATAGGTGCTAAACACTTTTCAGACTATAGAGAAAGTGCTTTTGGTCTTGCAAGTGATGGTATTTCGATTTTTAAATCTCAAAAGAAAAGTTGCTGGCCAGTTTTATTAGTTGATTATAATCTCCCTCCTACTTTAAGAACTAAAACACCTTTTTTAATCTATCTTTGTGTAGTTCCAGGTGTGTATTTCGTATTATCATCATAAGACACTAATAAATTTTACAGGTCCTTTAAGAACTAAACAGGATTTATGTTCTTTTTTACGGCCAATTGTTCAGTCTTTCAAACATCTACAAAAGGGGATTCTTCTGTATGACTTCTATAGAAATGAATCCTTTATGTATAGAGCTCACTTAACGCATTTAATTGGTGATACGCCTGCTATAAATAAAATGATGGGAATCAAGGGCACAAATTCCGTGTTTCCGTGTAGAAATTGTAGGATTCAAGCACATCATGGTCCAGTGAATACGTTTTATCCATGTTTACATCCGCCTAATGAGTATCCTAGTCATAATCAAACTTATAATCCTTCTAAATTGCCTTTGTGGAATCATAAAAGTTTTAAAGATATGGCAAATGCAATAAATGATGGTAAAAAATGGTTAATAGATAATACTGGTATCAAATATAAAAGCCCATTATTAGAATTAAGCTCCATTTTACCACCCTGGTGTTTTTGTATTGATTCTATGCACCTTATATTAGAGAACATTGTCAAATCAACGTGGAAATCACTTATGGGTATTCAAAAAAATGAATTTACTAACAATAATACTCCAGGTAATGACGTTTTAAGCAAAGAGGTTATAAATGAAATTGAAAATGAAATAAAGGTAATATGTATGTTCGAAAACTCTATTAAAATTAATTGTTTTATAGGTAGCGAAAAGTGAGATTCCTTCCTCAATGTCAAGAAATATATTTGACATAAAAGGAGTTTCTGCTAAACTAACAGCAGAGAATCTTTGGGATATGCTCGTAATATATTTTCCTATTTTACTTTTAAATAGAATTAGTCGCAGGCGCTACAATTTAATAATGCTATTAAGGTCTATTTGGATTGATATAAATAAATCCAGTTTTTCCATTAATGATATACGTGAACTGAAAAGAAAATGTATGAACTTTGTTATGGAGCATGAAGAGTAAGTCTATTTTCAAAATTCCTTCGTTAAAGTAGATGAGGTAATTATTGGTGTAAAACAGCTACGTATATAGATATGCGTTTCAAAGATTACCAGTGTGTTCATCGCAGATCCATATGCTTCTACATGTTGCTGACCAAATACGTTTCTCCGGTCCGCCACGATGTTACTGGTCGTTTTGGGTGGAGCGAGCATGTTCAACCGTTACTGGTAAACTTAGAAATAGGAGATCACCATTCAGAAATTTAGCGTTAGAGATGGAAAGAATTGAAAAGGTTGGTTTCAAAACGACATATATGAATTTAAACTAACTAAAATTTAGCTAAAAATAGCTATCTACAAAAATAACTCTGCACACATTTTCATGAATTATTTTTTCGATAATCCCAATCCAAAAAAGTTGTTCACCTATAATATATCATTGAAAAAGAAAATAATCGTAAATGAATCTAATCTTGTTTCAATTAAGAATAGTTTACAAAAATCACTAAGAAAACTAAAATTTTTTGAAGCTCAACAAAGTACGATGGATCTAAAGTTTAACTTCTTTAAATATATCAAGTTTAATAAACTCAGTATTACGTTTGATATTGGCGAGTATAATACATATAGTCGTTGTCGAAGTTATTTAAAGGTATGTTTAGTATATAACGTATGATGGTGTCTAATCTAATACGGGTTGTAGTATTTTAATCATTTCAGTAAACAAATTGAATACGGTAAATTATCTCACATTGTTTCTGTTTCAGACGATAAGGTTATTGTGACGTTCTTGATAGTAAAGAAAGCCAAAGTAAACCGAACAATCAATATTCTAGCATTTCACAACTTCAACACATGGTTAGAGGAAATTCCAATACCATGTGAATGGACAGTTTCTCAAATCGGAATATATAAACGAGATGGTCTTTTGTTTCCTCTTGAAAACTTATGTCAACAAAGAGAGTTAGCATATAGTTGGTATCAACAAAGTTTATAAATTGTATCTCGTTTATTCAAAATCTTTAACATCTTCCTCCATCAATTTATGTAAAACCTTTATACGCGAGTTTGTTATCTGTGTTTGTTCAGTAAATGTGAACTTGTGAATAATAATAATAATAATAATAATGAAACTTCAATGAAGTTGAAAGCGTAAATTCAGCTCATTCTCACTCGTGATAAAAATAAATTTAACTTGAAATTTAAAACTTTGAATGACAGATGTACAAATTACCTTTGCGAATTAGTCATTTTTGTAATTTCATTATGCAATTAATTATGTTTAAAGAATTTATAGATGTGATTTTTAGTTACAACAAATAAGCTTTCAAATATTAATTAGCAACTCACATATCTTAATAAACAAATCAATTTTGTCTTTCTGTTGAAGGTTGAACAAAATGTTTTTGCTCTTGTAAGAATGAACAAACTGTATTACCAGATTTGGACATTAGCAATTCAGACAGCATAAAGAGGCGATACAATTTCTCTTCTTGTGAAATTTTTCTCATAGTGATGCAGTTTTCAAATATTACAATATATTTTTGTAATATGTTATCATTCACTGTAAAAAAAAGACATTATTAGTTTTTAAAGATCATGTGAACACATAATCAGTGAGTCACTGTATATGGAGGCACAATATCTGAATGTAGTTGATGTACATGAGACAGATTTTATACCAATTTTAGTAATAAAGTAAAATATGGAAGCATATATTATATTCTTTGCATAAGTTTAATTGTATAGAAAAAAAATTTGTAATTGACAGAGGAAGGCTTCTTTATACAAAAGTGACAATTCATTAGATGATCTAGAGCACTGTATTGAATTAATTGGCGTACTTTTATCTTAGATTAATTCTATTGTTGATATGTTTTATGAAAACGGGCTTTTCTTTTTTTTTTTTGTTGAAAATATGACAAAAGGATTGATTTATTTTATAATCTAAAACACTCGTGTAGTCCTATTGTATGATACTTGCGATTTTAATAAAATATTGCTTAAACCACTCACTTTCTGCAAAATGCTTAAACATATTTAAAAGAATCATATTGTACTAATCATTACAAAAGAAATCAATAATAAAATAAACAGTTGAAGTTAATTTTTAAATATATAATTTTACAAACTTCAGGTCTAAATGAAGATATTAACTCTTACTAGTAATATAAAAATTACTAATGCATCATACTATTTAATTCGTATCACTTCATATAAATTTCTGACTTTAATATCTATAATGTTTATTATTATTTGAACTTTCTTTCATTTCAGACCTTTCTTTTCTTTTGTCTTATAATTGAACATTTTCTTAATAAATTATTAAATATGATAATTAGACTTTGAACAATGTGTAAGCCGTGTATTTACTTTCGAGAAAAATGCTATTAAGCATTACAGTGTTATGATTTTAATGTTGAGATTGTCGATTGTGATTTTGTTGTGTTAGATTTTGATTGCATTACTATTTGAAATTGTTATCTGTAATCTGTAGATTATATCTGTGAATGTTAGTTATTTTAGGTTAAATTTTTTGTTGAATTTTTGGTTAAATTAATTCTTAATAATGTTATTGATTTTTGATTTAAAGATGACAAACTCGTAAGTCAATTATACATCTTTGTAGTCTGTGGTTTAATTTGATTTATACTTTAATTTGTATTTTAAGCTTTATCCTGATACTAGTCTTTGAAATAATGTTAGATAGAGATAATAGCTAATGATATTTTATATTTAATTAATCGATCTAAAATATTTATTATGTTCACCATAATTAAATAAGGATATTTTTATTATCGTTATGATAGACATAATAATCTTTGTGTTTTCTTTATGCTACTAAACAGTACTACCATATGTTAATTATTGTAAAAAATGTCCAAGGTAGAAGCTTCGAACTACTGTATAATCTATCTTTAAAAAACATAAATCGAAGTATTATTTAGCTAATATTTTATAAATTGAAATCTGCTTTATTGTACCATCATTAGATCTAATCTTTAAACTAATACAATAGTTTTATTTCAAATACATCAATTAAAACTCAATATCCATAATTTTAATTATGTATTTTATTTTTTGTTAATATTGTAATTAATAACAATGTCCTTCATTGAATTATAAAAACTATGCAATGAAACTTAATAACGCATATACATGAAAATTTTATCATACACTTATAAGTACTTAACTACCACTTTCATCGTTCTTACTTATGTTTTTATAACTATTAAATGTATTACATTTAATTTATCAATGAAGTCTTAAGAATATATAAAACATTGAAAAAACTTCGTAATTTGAATTCAAATCAATTATATACTTTAATATTAACTAGTAAAGATCAATCAATTTATTCTAATAGGTTTTTCATAAATATCGATGAATGAAATTTAAACAATTTAATTTTAAATTGATCCATGAAATTTTATTTATATTTAGATTTGTGTGATTCTCTATCTTATAAAACAGTTTATAATTTTATCATTTTAATTTTGATTTTGATTACTTTTAATAAAAAAATTTATAACTTTCTTTAATCCTTAAACTTGAATGTTATCACCAAACAACAAACTAATAGATTCACCATTATGTTGTCTTCTGATGGCTTCAGCGAGAGTACCGCTAACATCCATAACATCTAATTTATCACCTAATAATTCTTGATTTTTAACTTGAGGTACAGTATTAGTTACAGCAATTTTATTAAGTGGCAATGTCGGAATAACTTCCATAGCAGAATTAGATAGTAAACCTTGATAATGATAACGTTAATAATTATTGCACATTTATCTTCATTATTTACGTAAACTAACCATGTGATATGAGTGCATAAACGGCTATTGCACCCTTTTTAGCTAATTCAGTTGAAGCTAATTTTAAAGTTTGAGCTGAAACTACCATATCATCGATTAAAATTGCAACTTTTCCTTCAATATTACCAACTACAACGTCCATATGATCTTCTTCTTTATTATCACCATTACGAATTCTTGATCTATGAATTAATCCAAAATTAACACCCAATCTATCAGCTAAAGCGGTTGCACTTTAAAAAAATGATTGAATAACATATAGTAAAAATTAAAAAAATAATAATTTACCGCTTTGCACCACCTGCATCAGGTGAGAATACTACGGCATTCTCCCAATGAGGAATTGTAGATTTTACATATTGAATCATAACCGGTTCAGTATAACTAGAAGAAAATTCTCAATAATGTACAAATTATCATTATAATAATGACTTACAGATTATCAACAGGAATATCGAAGAAACCCTAAAAATATTAAAATTAAAAAATTGTTAAATAAATAAATAAAAATTGTACGTGCACTAACTTGAATTTGAGAAGCATGTAAATCGATTGTAATAACATGATCACAACCAGCAGTTGTAAGCATATTAGCCATAAGTTTAGCCGTCTAAAATAAGACCAACCATTAAATAAATGAAAAAATGATCAAATTCAACCAAATAAAAAACTAACTATAGGTGCTCTTGACTTGTCTTTTCTGTCTTGACGGGCATAAGGATAATTTGGAATGACAGCAGTAATACGTCTAGCTGATGCAGTTTTACAAGCTAAAAGAAAGATGAACTGGCTAAATATGATAAAAAACACAAAAGAATCCTACCATTAGCTAAAATTAACAATTCCATCAAACTATCATTTATATCACCACAACCAGATTGAATAATAAAAACATCCTCTTCTCTAACAGATTCACCAATTCTAACGTTGATCTCTTGATTAGAAAACTTATTAACAACGCAAGGTGATAAACCCAATCCAAGTCTAAAGTAAAATGAATAAATAAAAAATCAAATTGAAATTATAAACATTTAAACCTTTCAGCTACGGATTTAGCGAGATCAGGATGACTATTACCTAAGAATAAAGAAAGAATAAATTAAACATAAATATAATGTTTATATTTTATTTATAAATAAATAAATATTAATATACCGGTTAAAATCTTTATTGCGTCTGGTCTCATTGGCCTAATTCGTTAAAATCAATTCTCACAATTTGTAAAAAAAAATTATTATATGAGATTCTATGACGTAATAATATTATAATGAAAAAATTTAAAATATCGAAATATAATAAATAAGGAAAAATGAAAGATTAATTTTTAGATTGACTACGCTTATGCTTTTTCTTTTTTTCTTCTTTTGTAGGGCTTTCAATGCTTTTTCTTTTCTTGTCCTTTTTAGTCATATTATCATTAATTGGATTATTATTTGAACTTGAATCAAAACCTGGTGGTCTAAATCTCCATTTCAATTTTTCTGTAGGTTGTGATCTCTTCTTAGCACCATTTTCAACTAGAGTAGGAGTTGCGTTTGAATCCGAGTAGTCTATCTTAGGTAAAGTGTTGGCTAATAATAAATTATGACTAATTGGCTTTTCAACTAAAATGAAATAATAGACAATTAATAACGATAATAGAGCATATATAAGTATAAACCTAACCAATATTTAATTTATTGTTATCATTGACTGGTAATAACAATTTAAATGAGCCAATTTCATCATTTATATCACCAACTTCGTTTGAGTAACCGAATTTATTCTCATGGTTGATATCACTGGCCTTCTTTCTATTAGTTGATTGATTCTTAATTTCGAAATTCTTATTCTTTAGATTCAACTTTCCCAAAAGCTGTTCATCGTTATTAAACTTCAACTTTAAACCCTTTAAATGTTTAGATTTGATCTAGTTCGATTTATTAATATGCACTAAAATTACAGTAAGTATATTGACTCAACTCCTTCAGGTAGTCTTAAACAAACTAATTCGTAATTATCATCATTCAAAACTTCATTCCAATTAATAGTGTTATCAGTATCATTATTGAATGCCTTTGCTTTATAGCCCTTTGGGGGCTCAAATCTGAAATTTAATTTAACTTTTTAATTCATTTATTTTAATTTATATATGTACTCAATTAAATTATTGCTCGAGCTCATAGTCGCACTCAAGAGAGAAGAATTGATTTGAACTCGATTTGAGAAGTATAAGAGAAGTATTAAAAAATAATAAAATGAAATTATTTTACATATAGTTAATATTCTTTAAAGTTTAATTAAAAATGGATATTAATTGTTTGATTATTATTGAAATATTTCACAAAGTTCCCAATATGAAATTATATATAAATTTATTATATTATTAATGTTATGACTGCTTTAAAGAACATATAAAGCACTACCGATAATTAATGCGCTTAATACTGTAAAAGCATTAGCTTTAGTTGCACTTGAATCATCATCATCGTTATTGTTTTGTGCATCAGGTGAGTTGGTTCCTGTTGGTTCAGCTGATGATGATGATGATGCTGTAGTTGGCTTAGCACCGGTGGCATCTTGCATAGTTTCATTGAATGTTCCAGTTAAATTTTTCATTTCGAAGATATCGGAATAAGCGGTGTATGATTGATTATACTTAGCCTCATCTGGCTTATCAGATTTAAGTGAATTTGACATAATACGGAATGAACTATGTTAGATGTTTAATAAAATGATTGTTTACTAATTAACATGACTAACTAATAATCACCGTCTTGACCTATCTTTGGGTCAACTGTAACTTTAAAGTTACCTTCTTCTGCATTAACTGTACCAAGTTCTGTGAGAGGAACTTGTGTAGACTATTAAATTTGAAATTACATAAATATTAAACTTAAAACATCAATAATGTAAAGAACGAACAGAATTTTTGCCTGCGTAAAGATAAACAGTTGATTCACCGATTTCATTCAAAGGTTTGTTATCACCTGACTGAACCCAAGTAATTTCGTATTCACTGCCTGCTTGTACGGTATCATCTTTAATTGGGTGAGTGATGGACTAAAACAGTGATAAACAAAAAATTTTGACACAAGAATATAATGTTAAACAAACAAGGTCAGCGATAGCCGGAGCAGTAAGAGCACCGATAATAAAAGCTGCAAGACGCATAATAAAAATAATAATTCTTAAAAGGAGATGTAAATGGGAGTTAGAAAAGACAGTGGGTAAAAGACAATTATAAATACTCAAGGCTCGAGCGTCAATTCCCTATAAAAAGGTACCAAATAAAAAATAAAAAATAAATAAAATTTATAAATAAAAATAAAAATAAAAATATTATAAAAACGAAGGTGTTATTCGAATTGAATATAATGTCCAATATAATGTCCAATATAATATCCAATGCACAATTGAAATTAAGCATAATGTAAATTAAAATATTTCAACCTATAGATTTATTTTTTCATTTTTAATTTTTAATTTTCAACCAAGACCATCCATCTAATGGATTATAATTCTAATATAAATAAATAACAAATAATTAAAATAAAAATCAAGTATAATGATAAATTATAAAGATATAACGAATGAATTTTATTCATCTTCGAAGAGTTAATAAACTTTATCTTAATGATTTGATATTTACATCTGATAAAATTTATTAGATCTTAGATTGGGTCAATTAGTCCAATCACCTAATTTCACTTTAATTGAAGCTATGACAGCCGTTAAAGTTAGTCTTTTACGTGTCGTTTTTGATAATTTGTTGATTTATTCTTTTTAGTTGGGTGATCACAGTTTAGATTCTTTCTTGTCTTCTACTTTTGATCGTACAATCAATTTCAATTTTAATTCAAGATTGTCCATTGATGACATTATATACGTCATTGATAGGACTACAAAACTTGAACTATTATTTCATTCAGGTCATCATCTACTTCAATCTCTCTTTACTTCGCTTTACATTCATAAATTAAATTCAATTTCTTTACATAATCTTAAACTTCTTAATTTGTCTATTAGTGATGATGAACACGGTCATTATGATTTTGAACTTTTAGGTTTAATTTTAAGGTCATCTTTATTAACTATTTTATTTAACTCTAATACAGTTCATTCTGATTTAATTAAAGGTACATTATATGATGTAAGCTATAGCCAAGCACATATGTCTTTTGTTTATTAATTTAAATTTGTTATAGATCGAAGATTTTCATTCTGATAGGTCAGGTTTATCATTAGGTGACAACTTAAGTCATAATTATGTTTCTCAACTTCTAATAGATTCAATTAATTGGTTGAAATATAGACTTTCAAGTGATAACAATAATCAAAGTCTTTTACAATTATTGTTTAGAGTAGAATTTAGATTAAAAACTCTTTATTTATTTGATTCAAAATATTCGATTAATTTATTATTAAATCAAAATAATACCAATTTACCTTCACCTAATTCTGCATTAAATGTTTTAAGTAATATTAGTCCAACACCTGAACCTTCATTAGAAGCTACATTAAAATTTGATCCTAACATTTCAAAATTTTTGCCTAATAATGCACCTATACCTCCAATCGATGAAAAATTATTAAATGTTCAAGGTGCCTTGCCTTACAAACAATTTGAACCTATTTTAAAAGCTTTACAAAATCTTCATGATTCAACTAACATTCAAGATCCGTTAGAATGGTTGAATTTCGTTTCTTTCAGATCTATTTTAACCAATAATGATATTCAAACACCTGCTTATGTTCGAAACCTTACATTAATATTATTTATTTCTGATAATAACTTAATTTTTCATAAATATCCAATTGATTGGATTCCTGATGGTATTTTTGAAAGTATGATTGGTTTACCTAGTGGTTTAATTAATTTGATTTATGAATTAAAATCGTTTGGTTCACCTTTAAGTACAACATCAATTGATGCTTTTGAAATTTGGATTCAAAGATTTTCTGGTGTAGGTTTTTTTTTTTAAAAAAAAAATTGTTATTTTCGTCTAATAATGTTATTTTAAGTTTTATGTTAATTTATTCTCTACTTATTGTCACAATCGATCCCGTCAAAAACGTAATTTACCTAAATGTATTAAGCAGTTTGAAGATTTATATTATGAAATTAATACTTTCATTGAAGATGTTACAACTACCGTATCAGTGATTTCAACAGTAAGAAATTCTTAATAAATTTATGAAACTAAACTAATGACATCTTTAATGTTAGACATTTGCATCTTTAATTTCATTAATTCCATTAGTAACCCGTATAATTATTTTGAATTTACATATAGAATCATTATTATCAACTACTGAATTAGATTTATTAGATAATGAGTTTGATTGGAAGATTATTTACTGGCAATTAAATAAAGTAACAAAATTATTACAAGCTGAACTTAATACAAATAAATTAAAACTTGAACGTCTACCACTAGATCATAAAATTAATTTCACTTCGGACATTAAAACTAAAGCAATATATTATATGATAGAAAAAATCAAATTTTCAAATATTTTAGAGTCTTTATCTAGTGCAACTTTAAGAGTTAGTCTAAATATTATAATAGTTAAAATTAAATTAATTAATTAACTTTGATTTATGTATATATAGTCACTTTACGTTATTCCTATACCAACTACTGAAATATCCATTAATGAAAGTAGAGCTAGATTTGAAAGAAGGTTAAAATGGGCTTTTAGAGGTAATATTGAATCAAATGATTTAACTGAAACTGATCCAAAGTTTGATCAATTTCAAACTACATTACAATCAATACATGATGTAAGTTTAAAAAACGTTTTGTGATAAAAATAAAACCAATATTTAATAAAACGTTAGTCAAAAAAGAATTTGGAAGCTAGTCAATTATATTATGAATCATCTATTGACAGAATAAATGAATTATTATCAGTACAAGATTTAAGTGATATCAAGCTTAAATTATCAAAAAACATGCGTAATAATGTAAGTTCGAAATATGTATAATTAATTGAATTATCTATTGAAAATCTCTACAGCTTTTAAATAATTTAAAAATTGTTTGTAAACATAATCTTAAACTACTTTCAGATGTTGAAGGAAAATCTATGAAGTGGACAAATGATTTTCATCCTTGGTTCCCAAATTTGATAAATTACTAAAAACAAATACACATACTTTAATTTCTCCGATAATTCTTTAAATGTTCTTGTGAATTTTATCTTAATACATACATATACCCTTTGTTTAATGTAAGGTTTTATAATCAACAGAAATGATATTATTGATAGTAAGATTTGAGATCTATTATGCTGTTATATAAGGATAAACAGTCATAACAAACATATTACTATAAATTAATTGTCATTTTAAACTATGCAACTATTTAGACTTTTATAATCAAGACAAAAATGAGACGTAATTTGAACTATTTAAAATAGTAAGTTTTGACGAATTACTTAATATTATCACAAATATCATTATATTAAATAAATTAACAAATTCATATACAAAAAATAAATATATAAAAGAAATGGACGTTTACTTTTCGTTAATTCAATCACCAAGTATTTGAGTCATCAAATCTAGCTAATGTTGAAACAGCACTTGCTACTTCAAATTTAGATCTTTGACGCATATAGAAAATATTACAATCCTTATTAGTGCAAATGACATCTTGATGTAATGAGCCTTGACATCTTTGACATTGAGTCCACAATCTAGCAAATTGAACTTGTAATGCTGAAACAGAAGCTACATGCTTTTGATATAATTCACCAGCACGACTTTTACAATTCTTACAAACTGCTGAATTACTACCTCTAATAGGAGCTTTACAACCTAAACAAGTAATAGTTTTAACTGCAAATTTCATTAATCCACCAATTGTAGGAGTTGCGACTGTGATTGTACGAGTATGATCACCAGTTAATAATGATTGAGCTTTATCACCTAAAATTGGTTCAAATATACGTAACAATGGTTTAGATAATTGATTTTCAAGGTAATATTTTGTGTCTATTGGAACATTGTTTTCAAGAACGTATAAAGGATCTTCTGATCTTTCATATGCGGCAGCACCTTTATAATAATTATGATAAAAACAAATTTAAAGATAGGATCTTTAATTTAGAATAAATAATTTCCACTAACCTTTAGTACCTTTAATAATGACATACGCAACACGATCACCTAATGCAGGAGCAGATCCAGCATCACGTTTACGCATACGCTCAGCTAATGCAACATGTGCTTGTTTGGCATCATATTCAGTTTTTGTTAAGGCTTTAGTTATAACCAATTGACTCATATCAACCCTATTTTGTAATAATTCAGAAATAGCATGTTTTGTATATCTAATGTAAAATTTAAGTTAAAAGATTCAATTTAAGTTCTTTTTAAAAAAATAACATACTCTTCAGCAGCTTTAACGTTCCTATCAATTAACATTTTATGGAGACAAGTTTCAATAACAGTTTGAACTAATCTACAATTATCTCTTCTAACAGTTTCAATACCCTTAGTATCCATTTTATCAAACTTTTCAGTGTTGGTCCAATAAATACCGGCATAACGTTTTTTGTTGATAAGCAAATAAGGGAAATAGACTTTTTCAAATTCAAGTTTAATAGGATCTGGAAATTTAGATGAAACAACGTTTGCAGCTTCAGCACCTAATTTCATGGCCGTTTCCAAAT
>JAOPJC010110034.1:0-10843 GCA_025774375.1 Graphium evemon
CTATTCTTAATATCTGGATATTAAACATTATTACGTCAAATGATTTGCTTTTAAAGGTGTATAGGTACAACTCACATATGTGTTGTCTTACCTATATCTAAAGATAGTAGATTAACTTGTTTTTATATATACAAAATAAAAACAGTATAAATGGTATCCGAAAAAACGGAATATTCAAAACATGTATACGTGTTCCTTATTTGTAACAAGATGGAGACCCTTCAAAAATTTCCAAAGCGTTTTTTTTAAGTTTTATA
The DNA here is from genome assembly GCA_025774375.1 of Graphium evemon. Classification (NCBI taxonomy): domain Eukaryota; kingdom Metazoa; phylum Arthropoda; class Insecta; order Lepidoptera; family Papilionidae; genus Graphium; species Graphium evemon. The sequence goes on from JAOPJC010110034.1 coordinate 258, forward strand.
AGATTCTCATAACTTATGACGTACAATTATTATTTTGAAGTCTTCATTAATTATGTGTATTATGTGTAAGTCGATTCAAAATTACTTTGCGTTATTGGTTTATATTGTATATGGAACTGAACATGTCCTTTCTTAACAAAGAAATCTTTGAAATATTATTATATGAAACGGCTTACTAATGTTCCTAGCAGAATGCTCAACTAAATATTCCATATAAGGAGTAAACATAACGTCATACGCTAAATTGAAACTGTGTTAAGAATATTATATTTTCCTTCCTATCTTTTGCTACGATTTTCCTTAACTGATTTTGTCGTTTATATATTTAAATAATTAGAACGATAATGATAGTCTATTTAAAAAGTAAATAATAGCATAAACATATAATCAGTTCCTCTTATATATTTTTTAAAAACAGATAAAAATTTTAATCTCCTTTTATCATAAATTTGAACTTGCACTTAAAGATTTTATTGTCTTTAAATCTTTTATTTTAAGTTATATAGAACTTTAATTTAAATTTATTATAATGTTTCATATTTGCTTTGAATGTAAATTTGCTATTTGCCAAAATTCAGTTGTCATGGAAGTCATTGACTCATTTTTATTTAAAACAAGCTGTTTCACACGGTATCATCAGCATAAAATAAAAATTGTGTTCCTTCTATTTGTTTCTAAAATATACATATTTACCACGGAATTTAATTTCGTTATAAAATACGTCAAAGAAGCACTGTCAAACTGTATGTCTCATAGCAACCTCATATTTTGATGTAGCGGCTATAAGAAGACTCATGCATAGAATAATATTCGACTTGTAACTTGTCTCACAGATTTTCCTAAATTTCTTTATATATAAACTACCCTAAACAACCACTAACACAAAAATTGGATTAATCATTTGAGCAATTTAAGAGTTTAAGTGAGACTAACAAACAGTAATTCATTTTTATATATAAAATATAAGATAAGATATAGCCAAAAGTGCCCCTTTTTGTTGTTATTTTTAAATTACTTTCAGTATTAATCAATATCATGGAAAATTAGAGTTACAGAACCGATGGTTTAAATAAAAAAAATTCAGCATATTTATTTTGTATAACATTATAGTAGTGCCAGAAATTTTGTTAAACACATATCTAATTAATTATCATTCATTATCAATTAAAAATATTTTTAAGCAATAAAAATTGGTGTGGCTAATGTAAACAATTACCGAACTTTTATTTAACCATTCAATCCATGATTAACATTGATGATTCCATGGACCCATCTTTATTGGATGTTTACATCTTAAAAGGCATCAAATGTCAATTTTAAATTTATAGATAACCAGTTTACTTTTTCCATTGATGAATCTGTTAGATCAAGCAATTATATAGTATGTATAGATATAGAAGATGATTGGAGTTTTTTAGATTCTTTAAATTTCAAACAATTTTAAAATTTTATTGTGTTTTAAACATTTTTAAAAATGTTTTTATGTCAATATTAAAATTGTTCATTTATAAGTTACTTAATCTTACCTTAGTTATCTACTAAAATTTTATACAGAAAATTTTTATACTTTATAGTCTTTTGTTTCTTCTATTACCAACACAAATATTTAAAAATTATTGTAAAAGTAAAAATTATTAAGTGTTGCTGAAATGGTCAAACTTTTACCACATAAGTATACAAAAGTTTGTGCTCATCTCTATGTAGAATGTGTATGGTATACAATGTATATCTACATATACTTTGAAACTTATTTTTTATGAGAGATTTTCATCTTTTTGGCTTTTATAAAATAATATTTTTCATGTGTTGATGAAATCTTAACACTAAGTTTATGAAATATATACAGTGTAAAATCCAACATCACTTGAATTAATGACAAACTATAAAGTGTCAAAATCATTCAGCTGTGATTGGTTTAGCTCATCATAAGTACAAATTAATCTTTCCTCCATTTAATGGCAACTCTATATAACATCAAAATATACAATCTCGTGAGTGAGGGTCATTATATAGAGTTTACACTGTAGTAGGAAGTATATCTTTTACTTTTAGTTACTGTTAATCAAATTTCGTTCTAAAGTAGTTACTATGTCAACCCTCAGAACTTCAATTGCAACATTTCCATTTAAGGATTAGAAACTAATGATTTGTCAAAACTAATGAGTTAATGATGCTTTTATTAATAAAGCTTTTATTTTTTCAGATAATTATATACGATATAATAGATGTCGTGCCCGAACCGGGTCAACCGCTAACTAAAAACAGATTCAAGGAGTTGTACGCGAAAGAGCAAAAGGGTCCTGTCACGGCCCTAGCTCAGGTTTTGGGATATCTCATATCGGCAGTCGGACAGAAGGTATAATTATTCAGTATTTTTAAAGTGATTTGATTATCCCGTCACGCGTCACGCGTCAGGTAGGAGGAGAGAAGGACAAGGGCTTAGATTTTTGGTTTTATTTGGTCTCAGTTTTAAATGGCGAGTACGTAAATATCTTGACGGGGATTGGGCATACGGGAAGCAATGTGTCATGGGCTGTTCTTTTTCATCTACAATTGTAGTGGCGTTGGGCGTTTATATACGAAGTATACAGAATATCATGTCATCATCGACCCGTCCGGCATCGGCGCCGGGACCGACCGGGTCTTATCTTGGTATTTCTTTTTCCCCAAACGGGATCGCGATCTGGAACGAGACTTATCAGAGGCCAGTTTTTGTAATTATCTTTCTTCTTCTTCCTTCATTCTTTTCTTTTATTTCCCACTCCTTTCGCTGCTGGTGCATACTCCTTTGCTATCTCTTGCTCTACTCGGTAGAAGCAGATGCATCCAATTGCATCCTCGGGCCTACGGTAGTCAGTTCGGGATCCGCGCTCGCCTCCGAATTCCGACCTGAAAGTATTCAAGACGATGACACGAAATGCAATTCCTCAGGACTCCTCTCTTACCACCATGTCTGCGATCTCTGAGCGTCCATTACACTCCTCGGCCAAGACCTGGAACACCGATCGGTTAGGGGCCCGGTTAGGTGTAGATGTTGCCAGCGCTGCTACGGCCGGGGCGTTGACGTGCCCTGTTATCACTGTTATTGACCGGTGAGCTTCAATTGGCTTGATTTGAGACCAGGCATAGCGGAATGAAACTGACAGTTTGTGTCTGTATGCAGAGCCATCATTGAAAAAGCCGCAAAAGGCTTCCCCATCCGCAATACCATCGCGTCAAGCTTTCGGTCCATGGCGCGCCATCCAGCTGGCTTCTTCTGCAGCACGCCTTTCCTCCTTATTTATACGCTTTACACCGGTACATATTTGACGGCCAATGGCATTGATACCCTTTCGTCTACGCTGCGCAATCAGCCGTTCTCTACTGTTTTCGCCGACATGGCCAAGTTCGTGACGACCACGGTGGTGAACATGGGGATATGCGTTTATAAAGATGCGCGCTTTGCTAGGTTATTCGGGGCTTCTTCACAACCTTCTCCTCCATCGTCGTCTTCCCCGTCTTCAGCACCGTCACCGTCATCACGACCATCACCATCAACCTGGCACCCATCCATCAAAGTCCCCAAAATCTCCTACTCCCTCTTCTGCCTCCGCGACAGCATCACTATCTTCGCCTCCTTCAACATCCCCTCCTACACCGCCCCGAAAATCCCAGACTCGCTCGCCGCAACACCCGGCATGAAAGCCGCCATGGCGCAATTTGCCTGTCCCGCGCTGATGCAGTTCGTCAGCACCCCCATGCACCTGCTGGGTCTGGATTTGTACAACCGCCAGCCGCCGGGCGGGTTGAGTTTTTGGAATGAGCGACTTCCGCGCATTAGGAGGGATTATATCTCCAGTTCGTTTGCGCGGATGGGTAAGATTGTTCCGGCTTATGGGGTTGGGGGTGTTCTTAATGTTAGGATGAGGGCGGAGCTTATGCAGATGTTGGAGAGGCGGTGATATCTTCTTCTCATCTTTCCTGCATTTTTTCATTTCCATTTCCATTTTCGTTTTCGTTTTGGTTTGTTTGTTCTATTTCTTTCGGTTACGACAACTCTCCACTCATGATCTCGATTTTATTCTTGGATACCTTGATGCGATTGCTTTGGTTGAATAATAGGCGTCTCACTGCAGGGATACAATACTCATGTTTTTAGATATCTATGACTTCATTACATTGGGAGGCGTTGGTTTGTTTTGGATATAGGGTCTAACTAAAGAGGTATATAGATTGATATTACATACAAATACATATGAGTTTGGGATGCTACCATTGAACACGACATTGAATGAAGTCAGACTGAGTAGTGATAAACATAATCGTAGGCATGTTGAATTGTCATCACTAGAATATAGTGTGAATGAAAACCTAGGGAACAGGTACTGCCTCGCTTTGGGAGAAGATGGACTTGTAGTGCAAGTTCGACCCAAGGAGAACGACGATGGAAACAAGGTTGAGAATCATCTATTGATGAGGAGTGGTTGCATGATTAATGTGGACGGTGATGAGAAGAAGTTGACATCTCAGAGGAGAAAAGAAGCCTCCAGGACAAACATAATGCCAATCCCATTTTGTCCCCAGTAGTGACCCTGGAGGATATGTTCCATGTCCGGATCTGGACTCATCCATGCCTGCTATCTGTACCTTTTTGCACCTTTGACTCCGTAAACTGCTATGCTTCCCCGGTTCGGCCCTGTATGATAGTTGCCATGTACCCTGGTTCACGATTGACGAACACGGCAACGCATTAGGGACAAGAGCCGAATTACACAGTGTCCAGTGATCAGTCATGCAACTTGAGATTTCTCATTCCGCAATATCTAGCTGGCTTTTGGTGTGAATATTCCTCACAGGGAAAAGAAGGAGGACCAGCATGACGATGCGTGAGGAGCGAGATATGATGAGTTTGAATTGGGCACGCAAGATTGCGAAGAAATAAAGGCAGAAGAAACGAGGTTTCCTTTGCACTGGGGTGGAAGAAGACTTTGCTTGACTCTTTTCCATCCACGAAACATTATCTCCCCTTAGTCTCTTTCTAGCTCTGCTCAAGAGCCTGCCTTAACACGGGTCCACCTTAAACCCTGTGAATGCTTCAAGTGAGCTACATATTCCCACGCCGACAGCTAATCACTGAGAAAAGGGTTGCCTGGTTGTCCAGAAAGAAGGTGACCTAGAGTATGGTATCTGGAATTGTGGTAATATGCACACATGCGTCCCATAATCATTGTAAATTTGAATTGTACGCGCTGGATGGGTAGAATCACCATGCCAGAACGCTCTTATATAACAAGGCAGAAGGTGATTGTTCCGAGAGAGTAACCATGTTGATAATTCGATGTTCGACATCAAAACTAGGGCCAAAATGGCGGGTAAACAGTACTTCTGTGGTCCTTGTACAAGCAATATGTAACAACACTTTTTGCATTACTGTTGTTACATCTCTTTTAGATATGTATCACTCATGCCTGTTGTTAACTAGAATCAGTTGTTATAATCATGATTAAAAACTTGAAAAACTAAGGAAGTAGAAACCCACCAAGTTGGGCAAGAAAGATTATAATTCTCTTGAAGTTAGGGCTAGGCGGTCGATCTCCATGGTCATAGAGTGAAGATGTTGGGTCCATGAGTCACACCACGCAAAACAGAGGATGTAACGGGATTCACTGAGCAAGCCCTGAGTACCCTCATAGAAAGGGTGGCATCTAGAAGGGCAAAGTCCCAGTTATCCTAGAAGTGAAGTGAGTATGTAATACAGGTAGTACCTCTACCAATGCTTGCATTGAAATCACCAGGGCTGAAATGCAAGGAGACGCTTGGGTGGATTGATTCACCAGATCGATGGACCAGAGACACATCTTATTGCATGACTAGTAACCAGACACAACTGCAACTAGTTAGCAACCAGTAGAAAAGCAATGGAATATTGCCCACCTTGAATGAATTAGTTTAAGAATGAAAATGTTGGCAGTCACCTCTGGCCCTGCAACCGCGAGAGTTGTATGTCCATCTGCGATCTGTCTTCATTGACTGTCACTGACCGCAAAGGAAATGGCTTTATCCCAGTACTCGTGGCAATGATCCAGTCGTATAACTATCGGAACGACCAGAAGATCCCGTATGGTATCAGGGCCGATAGCATTGGGTTCTTGCTGGTAATCTTTCGCCTCGTGAGACACAACTTGGTATAGATTAGAAAACTCCATAAAAAGGTTCAGCTTCTTTTTGGAAAAGACTGCTGTGAGTGAATTTAGAATTTCTGTATTAACCATGGGGTTTAGGGACTGCCTTCAACGCCCTAAGACGTGTATTTGACCACTTGGAGCCGGATACATGGAGACTATGGTCCGTCAGATCTGTAGGAATAGTAACATCACTGTGTCGCAGCGCATGGCCTGCTCATGGGTTGTTGGTCAAAATTTCATTTCTGAAGTCTTAGTGTAGAGATAATGTCGGTTTCAAAGAGGTGATATGTGCTGCTTCAAGCTGTAAAAATCAAACTTCAGCATCAATTCAGATATATTGCCATTCATCAGGTTCTTACTGGCATGGAGCTTTGAATTGTGATCACTGCTTGGGTCACATATGACGAATAAGTCCATACATTCCACTGTTGTGAATATGCCTCACAGTGAATTGTACTGTTACTGGTTGCTTTCAGTAGCAGTTTTGGTGTATGTTTGTGAAGCTTATTCGGAGAAGTTCGGTTTTTTGGCCAGGGTCCTCACGATCATAGTATATAAGAAGAAGGATTATCGTGGCTTCACCTTGTCCCTTGGATGAATGCCCATTCATTTGGCCTGCGACAGATCACTAGTTAGTATCTTGCCTAGATCCGTGGGATGGTAAAAATCGCATACCTAGATGCTAATCCAGCAACACCCCCTCCCAGACTTGGGAAAGCCCTGGAGGAAACATGTTTGACATGGTGGCTTTTGAGGTATTCGATGAAGGGTAGTGAGTTATGTGCATCTAAGCACCGCTGATTTAAACGTATCAAAATGGTAATCCAAAAGCCATAGCATGGAGCCGTGTATGATCACAATCTCTCTTGGTCTTTGATGCACTGTCTCAAGTCAATTTAATATAACTTTATGGTAGCGGCACCCTTTGAAGGACCTTCTCATAAATCAACTTACATCAGAGAATGAATAGCCAGACCTTCTTGTTGCGGTATTCACATATATCGAGATTTTTCGAGGTCGATCTTTTTTGTGCGACTTTGCACGGTTTCGATATGCTTTGCATTCTCTGAGTGGCATGGTTTGGTCCATGTATTCCGCGTTGTACTTCGCAGGACCGCATTATATCACCTGCATCATTGTAGGACTAAAGAGCAGAGCATGATCGTGAAGGAGATAATGGTGGTAAATGCCAGTGAATAGGTAGCCAATTGATGCTATGGCGGTTGTTAGCTATATTCGGCGCAGTTCTAAAATTGGTTACTTACATTGTATAGGATCGGTGTATGCATAGTAAAGGAACGGGTTGGTGCAGCTTCAAATAGTGCCAAATAATCGACACTATTCATGTCAACATGCTATCAGGCAGTCAGCGTCGAAGTCATGTTGTATGATGATGCAGCACTTACCAATCCAAAGATGAGCCTATCTCACCGCGTTGTATTCGATAAGGAAATCTGTCCAACGTCAATTGGCAACACAAGTGTGTTAGCCCGTTGTGAAACGGTGTTCCAGCCAAAAGCCAAATGCTTTGGGAGAAATCCATGATGTGTTCGTCGTTTTAGCTGTAGATTTTTTGAAGTGGGAAGTATCTTCAACAAGGCCTAGTCAGGTTCGTTTAGAGGTAGCATGAATAACGAGAATTCATCCCGAAAATAAAACAGTTGCTGATTACACCCATACAGGCTGTTTTGTCTTTCTCATCACCACAAGTCTCGGAATTTATAGTAGCGTCTTTCGTGTTATTATCAATGCTGCTTAGCCTATTATTCTCAGGGTCACCGACGAGTTATGGCAGGATTCAAAAGACAGAGTAGGTTTGCGTATTGGATTTGACGGGACTTAGAAACTGGAGATCGATGGATGCGATGAACTGGAAAACAGGCAGCATCAGTGGCAGAAAGAAATTTCCGAAGTTATTCCAAGCATTCGATCGCCTTGTTTTCCCACGTTTCTTCCCTTTGCTTCGAAGGAAACGATTCTAGAAAATAGAGTCGCACGCTCTGAACATGTAGTAAGGTGTAAACAGAATGTATCAGAAGCATTTCCCTAGTGAAGCAGAATGTCGAGAAGGTGCTGCGATTACTGAATGTTCTGGGTCTCTTTCCAGAAACCAGCATACCACGACTGACACTGTATTCGAGCAACCAGGCATGAATGTCCGCTGTTACGACTCTCCGACAATCCGACAATCCGGCAGTTTATTATAAGCGCCTATAATAGTAATTAATAAGGCCACTTTGGAAGAACAAAATCTGTAAATAGGCGGGAAAAGATTGGATGTGCAAGTCATTGTTGTTGACGAAACACCTAGAGAGGTCAGTATATTGTACGAGCATGGAAGAGACCAGTACTTACAATGTGATATCTCTTGACGTGCTCTGACAAAGTGTCCAAGACATCTTTGAGTGTAGTAGTCTGTGCTGGGATTGTCGAATAACGACTTTGGTAAAGCTACAATGCCCTGTAGCTCTCTTTTTGCCGATGCAACTTGGTGCTGCGTTTTCGGGTTTTTGAAGCTTTTGATGGCTTGGATGTCTAAGAAGCCTCTTGGCGCTGCTACCCATCTGTCGACAGAGGATGATTTGCTCTAGAATGCTAGCAATGTAACATTCGAATGAATATCGGCGCACACCGGGTACATTCTTCCCATTCTCTGGCCGATTTGCTGTCGCCACATATTATATACCGAAATTCGCAACTTTGTTAAGAATGGCATTTCGGATTCTTGGTTTTACTTCGATTAGTTATCGCCTGCGTGGTTTTCTTGATTTTGCTTCGCAAGTGACCAATGGAAGAGCTAATAGTTGGATTCCCTGATACGGGATTACACCTGTGTCATGTCTAGAAACAGATGAACCGAGAAGTACAGTGAATAAAAATGCAAACAACCTACCCCAAATTGTCGAAATTATTGGTTGACTGTTTACCATACCAATCACATTGTGCCATGTTGCTTTGGTCTATGATCGTTCAATCGATGTTCCAGGGGAGGCCAGCTTTCCAACAATGATGGCTAAACATAGGTGTTATCACTGCGTAATCCTATGCGTCTGGTAGAGACGTTGAATCAAACTGCATCGTATCTTAGGGCTAATACTGGTAGTGATTTTCGGTTATAAAACTTACAATCAAAGATTCAGCCAGGAACTGGTCTTTTGCTTCCTCTCATAGCTTGTTTCCTTGAGAAGACAGTTCAGCGTTTTCCTTCGTTTTCATTTTAGTCGCAATACATGATGAATGCGAGCATCTCTAAGCCCCCCAAACACAGTTTATCAGCAAATCTCCAACGATAAAAGAAATATAGGTAAGTTTTCGACATACTGATAATTGGATACCCGGAGGAATGAGTAAAGCCCAGATTGGTAGGCAATTATTCCTCTGGTGGGTGATGTGTCGCCAGGGTATCGTGATATTAGGTATAGGTATTCGGTCATTATGGATGATATGAGCCTTGTTTCTATATAATCTGTGTAGTGAGGGCCGTGATAGGCAAACATTTCTTTAAGGTTGCTATTGATGTTAGCATATTAATAAGAATATACAAGAAGGGTATATTAACTTACCCAGAACAATGTATGTAGCTTCACCACTGATCAGGTGGCATTGTTGGAGCATCGTAGCCAGCTCGAGGCCATTTCACACTTCGCATAACATATAATAAGTATACCAGCAAGACGAAAGAGCAAGCGAATTCTCGTAGCAGTATAGAGTATGCCTGAAACTGACACTGTTTTATCATTCGCCATTGGCCATTTTGTCCACGCAGGTACGAGAGAAAGCGAAGAGTCGAGTCAACCCGATAGCCGGTGGTCCGAGTCACTGGTGTATGTCTGGTGGAAATATTCTCGGTCCAAATTACTGACACTGCTGCATCGCAGCGGACCTTATCATGTTATTTATCAGTCACGGCATGTTCGGTTGAAGAAATAGTATAGTATACATAGTATTTTCGCTGAAACTTTTGCATCAACCCCGCTGGACTGGCAGAATTGGGATAAAGACATGAACGCGTGGCTCACGTCTGTGAAATACGTTGCCAGTGAGAGGAATCCAAATATAAAAATTGAAGGGGACCTTACATTCCTGGTCTCTTTGGTGCGTAGCACCTCTCAGAATGTCCCCTTTGTCCGAGTATATACATACGCGTCACTTCCATTCCCTTTTGGATGCGTTCAATTCTAACCAACGGTTTACTAACTTGGTCTTGAACTAAGAAGTAAAATTCGGATCTTACCGCATACCTTAAAGCTATTAATAATAAATATATGAGTCAAACTCACTGATCACATAAGTAACGAAGTAAGTATACAGCGATCCAAATAGTTGACGCAGGCAACCAGTTCTAATAAATATTAAATAAATGGAATCGTACGGATTTAGACGATAAAGTTATGCCTTATGGTATTGTTACCGTAGTTCCTT
>JAOPJC010132001.1:0-10825 GCA_025774375.1 Graphium evemon
ACCTTTAAAAATCAGTTCATAAATAAAAGAAAAATAAGATAATAATCGTTAATTTTGTAATTTAAATATTAAAAAAAACGCTTTTATCTCGGAATAAAGTATATTTCTTTTATCTTACTACTACTGCAACAGAATGTATTTACATGATATGAAAATTATAAAGGTACAATATTTTTTAGATATCATATTTAACGGCGGATTTAAATTTGAAATCACCGTTCCAACGAACTGCCTATATTTGGTCTGTCATTAATAACCCAACTTAGTCAACCTGTGTTGTAAAATTTTTCGATCCTAAACAAGCAAACCCATGACCAGATGACCAGCGGCACCATTTGTCACCAGTGGCACCACTCAGCCTGATTCGGCTCGACTAATTGGATTCAATTGTCACCGGGGCAGAGGGCACCTGATCGGTACCATAGGAAGCGCGCGAGCAAACTCGGTTACTGGCATGCATTTCCCGCCTCACACCAATTATCTCCTCACCACCTGCACCAAAGCAACCATCACTTATGATTTGCATAATAGCTACCAGGGTTGACCTTTCACCTTGTTCTATAAAAGTTTGAATGTTGCTCTTTAGTCCTGTGAATCATTAATTGATTGAAGCGACGACTGAGCCATGACCATAATAAAACACAAACACTTATTTTCTTTTCTATATTTATTCTTGATGTTATCACAGTTAATTACACTCACTTAGTGGGTTTATGAAAATCAAGATAAGACAGGATTATTATTATAAGACAGGCAATGTTTGTGACTGGTAACTATTCATAATACAACAATTTGTGTTTAACGTTTTTTCCCAATATACTTGTGATATACTTGCAAATTAAAGTTATCAGTAACAGCTACATTTGTTATTTCAAACAAGATTTATCTGTGAATTCCCCTTTATCTTTGGTGAATGTTGATTAAGCTTGCTTGAGTGCACAGTACAAAATAACAAAAACAAAAAAGGGGTTTGAACCCTAAAAGGTTTGAACATGTATAACTTGACAGCTTCACCAGGCAAGGGAGGTGTAAAAGTGTGTAAATGAGGATCCAAGTGTCATACATGTATAAGGATAAGGCAAGCCCTTATAAATAGTTCAAATAGTTAAGAGGTTAATATCACCACAATATCCTCAAAAGAAAGATTATGATAAAATATTTTTTGGGTGTTATATACTTGTGATAATGGGAAAATGTTACATAAACACTTTCCTGTTAATGCGATAAATAATAAATGCTAGATTAAGACTCGAAAATATCCTTGTGATCCTTTAAGCGAAACTACCAATTATAAGATTAGTACTTTGAAATGATTAAAGTAGAAGTTAGTTATGTATTTTATCAGAATAAACACTTTATTTATATACAAAGTTCGGCGATGAGCCATGAGAATTATATAGAATTTTGTAATTAAAGTAAAATAAAATTAATATTAAATTAATAAAAGTTAATTAAATAGATTATAACAACCGAATTTTGTGTAATATGAATATGTTGACGGTTTTCTAGGCGAAGTGAAAATTTGACATAACAAACAAAGTGAAAATTTGAATATGAGCAATCACCTTACAGAATGAGAAAAAGATAAGCGATTATCTTATATGGATATTTAATTATTATGACCATAAAAATGCTAATCATGAATGATACATGTTGATAATATAAGTTACTACAAGGAAAAAAAAAAACTTATTATATTAAGTTAAAAAAATAATAATAATTAAATTTGTTGAGCTATATATATATATGTTTTTTAATATGTTCACATTTGCGCATAGTATAGAGCATATAAAATTTAAAAATCTTACATTTATCATTGATGCATAATATCTTGGAGACACCTTTAGAGATATACTAATACTTGTTTTGTTTAAAACTTTCTAGAAAAAAGGCCTTTCCAAACTAAGTCACATTTATTGGTATTGCCGTAATTTTTTGACTTCCATATTACTAGTACTCCTACATTAAAAAACAGGGATATTCAAAGGAATAACATGTCGTTCCTTTCATTAGATTATAAATAAAACATTTACCTTTGGATAAAGCAGACTAGTCAAAATAAAAAATATTTGAATCACAATTGTTAAGTGAGCATGTACTAAAAAGTTTGGATATTATAGTATATTTAAAGGTCGGAAAACTAAAATCAACTGTGCTCGTCGGCAGGTTTAAAGATTGATCTCAACGAACTTTAACCTAATTAAACATTTAAACATATTTCAAATGTAATATTTAATTGATTTAGTATAATAATTTCAAATTGATCTTGATAATCGTCGATGTTTATTTACTATATGAAAGTTTGATAATTAAATTACGAGCAAGGCTATGACCAGTGATAATATATGCAACATCTACCTTCTCTGACTTCTAATGAATCAAAACTAAAACCTTATAATGTCAAATGTGTCTAATTCTTATTTAGATCACTTTGACAACTTTAAGAATGTGGCCACTACAAATTGACCGATATTCATAGTAGAATATCAAGACCATTTGAAGCTAAATCTATTTTTAACCAGTCAACGTGATTCTTTCGTAGCAGCTTCATAAGTTAAATATATATCTACGTAACCAGAATTTTCAGGCATAATAGTAAATCTAACAACTCATAATTAAAATTATAATAATTTTAAAAATATATTGATGATAATGAATGAATCTGAATAAAAATTAAAAATTAATCATCAGTCATCAGTCAATCAATCGCGCATTGAATAATAATTTCAATCTTAAATCGGTTAAACTTAAAATAAAAAGATTAAACTAAATAAGAACATGAATGCGCGTGGGTTTACGTTTTTACATAAAATGAAAAATATTTGATTTATTGAGCGTTGAAATTTGTTTTTTATTAATCATTTTAGCATATAATTTAACACCTCAACAATTAGCTTATTATCAACAAATGGCAGCAGCGTCAGCCGCATCTTCAGCTAATAGTCCTTCTTTCAGACCCTTAACACCTAATTTTTCGCAACAACAACAATTGCAGCTAGCCATGCTTCAACAACAAGCGCAGCAAGCGCAACAGCAGCAGGTCCAACAAATTCAGCAGCAAGTTCAGCAACAACAGCAACAACAGCAACAACAGCAACAACAAATACAAGCTGCTCAGGTTGCTGCTTTACAACAGCAAATGATGTTGAAGCAAAGAATGGCTCAGCAACAGCAACTGGCTGCTTTTCAACAGCAGCAACAACAGCAAGCTAGTGCAATGCAACAAAATGCTACTAATTCTCATAACTCAGCTCAACAACAAAGACTACAAGCCGTCAATCGTGTAAACAAGCCTGTAAGTGTGCAATTTTTTTTTTTAAAAAAATTCACTCAATAGTTCCATTCATTAGTCACTTGTTGAAAGTAATGATAGTTACGGTTAGATTTTATAGTAATTATATATATATCATAATTGTTTCTAATCATAATCTTAGAACAAATCGATTTTTATACTCAACGTGATCTTGCGGTATCAAGATTTAAATTGAATCACGATTTATTAGCTCAAGTCTTCTCACCATACCATATCAGTGAGTCTAATTCCAGAGTTATGTATAACATATCCTCTAATTTATTATTATAGGTCAATATCAACCACCGTCATCATTTTATAAAACTGAAGATATTCAAAAACTTCAAGAAAGACTTGTAAGTTTAACAAAGTATAGGGTCAAAAAATCATTATGATTAACCTTATCAATAGGATAAACTTGAAAATGAAAATTCTGAAGTTGAAAAATTATCAAAAGATCAAATAGAAGACTTTACTAAAACCTTCAGTCATAAAAATTAACAATCAACCTCAAACATAGTAGTTGCAGCTTAAAAGTTTTCGATATATCTTCTTAAAAATAAATTAATAGTAATTATGTAACTATAAATTATACTTGTACAACATATATATAAATATATATAAGTTTTTAGAAACAAAATAATTAAGCATAATTTTTTTCAAAGTATTCAGAGATACGTTGAATAATTTCAGCTTTCTTACCAGAAATAGTTAAATTTTTTACATTACAAAATTGTTTCAACTCGTTTACTTTTAATTTTTGTAATTGACCTGATCTCCAAAAAGTCAACATATCATTGTTATTGTCAAAATATAATGTATCATCATCTTCTCTTTTACGTTTATTGGAAATCGTCAACTCTTCACTTGCTTCCATCCATCCAATACTACTTTTCCAATTCTCAATAGGATCAGCCGCATACTGTAGTTATAATTTTACTTAGTTGTCTATCAATGACAATAACTGATAATACGAACCTTTTCCATCTCTTTTACTCTTGGTAGAGTCTCATCTTTAAATTGTGACATTTCTAACGGTTCATCTAATGCCAAACTTTCAATATTCATTCTCATTAATTCCCATGCTGGATTTTTATATTGATCAGGATCAAATCCAGCCTTTTTACGTAATTTCTTTAACCACTTAGTTGCAGCATTAACTTGATATTCATTGGCTAATATTTAATTTTCATTAGAACATATTGCTTCTTCCAGATAAAATAAGTTTAACTTACCTTGAACAGATTGATGCTGGGGTGGATCACGCAAATAATCTGAAAATGGTAAAGGTATCAAGTAAAATCCAGGCGGTGTAATTTGAGAACCATCATCTACATCTACTATTTCTTCTTGTGGTAATAAAGCGCAAAATATTGGAGAAGCATTTTTACGCATGACTGCTCTAACTATCCCCAATTTATTCAACTTTAAACATGATTTCAGCAATGCTGAAAATGTTCTTGTGCTACCTTCGATAACCTAATTTAAAGATCAATTAAAAAATTCTTTAAAAGCATTGAAGACTCACTTGCTCAGTCGGATATATAAAAGTTGCTTGACCTGTATTATGAATTACACTGAGAGTGTTTCGATCTTTAAACCCAATTAACTTTAATCCAACCATCAAATTAAATGAACGAATAGACTCATATACTTTTTTATCAATTGGTATAATTAATGAACCTTCATCACTTTTATCACCTATTGCAAAACCTGTGCGAATATCACTTCTATCAACATCTTCACCTGTAAGCTTTTATATAATTATCATGTTAATAGTGTACATAGAATTTAGTAAAATAAATACTAACTTCATCATATAATTTAGTTATTCTGTCTACTTTTTCAAGTTCACCTTTTTCATTTTCTGCCACTTGATAGTATGGAAAAAATTTCTGATCTACTACTGTACGGTATCTAAATATATATATATATATATATATATATATATATATGTTTAATATATATATATATACCATTATTTGATATAAATACCCACCCTTTGATTGAGATTGTAAAACCTTCACCTAATTCAAATCTGTGGGTGAATGATGTTCGTTTTGGTACTTCCAATTTTTTCAACTTTTCTTCCAAGGTATCGAATTTAGCTAGTCCTTCATTCATACTAGCATCAACTTGTTCTTCATCTAAATGTTCATCATTTGGAAGAATTTTCTATAAAAGAACTATCAGTAAAAAAAAAAATTAATTAATAATAAATAATTTGGATACTGACACTGTAGAATTTTTTAAAATTGAATGAAAGCTTTATGTCTTTGTCTGTTGATGTTGGTGCAATGAAAAAAGGTTCAATTCTTATACCTGCTTCTAAAAGATCCTAAATGGAATTAACTTTAATGTCTATACTTAGTTATAATTAAGTATTGGATTACTCACTTTAGCATTCGTTTCTGCAGTTTTAAACCATTCGCTAGGTGACTTTTGTTGTGGATCATCATTACAAGTAATGTGAAATATACGCTTTGATACATTCTTAGGTGCACTATTTCAACAAAGTAAATCATAGACCAAAGTATTAATCAATTTCCACTAACACATTTCTAATAAATCGATTGCAAGTTATGTATAAATTCCCAATTGGCATACTAGTTCTATCATTGTCAAATTTGCAAGGCTTAAATTTGCGAGCTAATAAATCTGGATCACTTTTAAAGTCTTATAAGAAATAATTAGTGTCGAAATCAATACTTATTTTATTTCATTTATTTACCATCAACAAGTTTCTTAAATTTACGTATATTATCACCGTTTAATTGCTCGATACTCTGTAAACTATAAACATTTTCTCGGGAATCTGAGTCTCTTTTATCTGAAAAAGTCTCTTCCTGAAATTAAACAATAAACATTATGAATTATTTATTTAATTCGGACAACACTAACTGTGTTATATAACACGACACCTATGTAATCTTGAGGAGATGAGAAGGCTTTTCGTTTCATACATTTGAATATAGCATCCAGTACCCTATGTAATAAGGGAAGTTCATCATCAAGTCTATCATTTGGATCTTCGGTTGGTGGATAATCTAGCATGCCCCCCGCAACATCGACAACGAACAACGACACATCCCTACTAAATTCCTAAATTTTATTTTATTTAATTATAAATTCTAAACGTAAATATAAATAAATAGATAAACCGACTCTGTGTTCTTGTATGTCAGGCTCATCATCTTCAAGATCTTCATCCCAATTTTTACCTGTACTCACTATAAAAGATTCTAATTAAATAAAATATATGAATCGATGTATTATAATACGTACTAATTGATTTTAAATTAATATTAAAATAAGGAGAGTTTGTGATAATGGTGGAAGTTGCAACTTATCAATAAAGATATGCGTAATAAACCATTTTAAAAAATAAAATTTACAAGAATATGAAATCAAGACTAAAACCCTTCCTACCTAACTACTTGTTAAGATGTGACGATAATGTTATTGTATTATCTAACAAAATTTAAGTTACGAGCTTGGAATCAACATAAATATTATTACTTGTATGCTTTAAGTACTTTATGTATCCAAGCTTAAACCAAATAAGACTGAATTACTAATTTTATTGTGATGATTCAGATTATCTTATCCGTATGATAAAGGAATTTTTTAAACAATTCAGCAGAATGTCTAAGTTGATCTGCATTTAATATGAATGATAAATAAATATATAACTATAAACCGATTACGTAAAGACAATAAGAACTTTATTGATAGATATCTTGAGAATAAATTTTACAACATCATTATAATGTTTGTTTAGCTTTAAGCTGACATCATGATTTCCCATTCAACCTTCCAGGTCGTAAATTTAGTAAAATGAATGTGGTAGTCAGTAAACAGCCATAATGTGTTATTATAAATAAAAGAAATATTAGAAACGCTGTCGTGAAAATTTACGACAAATAGAACACCATGTGTAAACCCCAGTAGTGATTCTAGATGCACTGGTGGTTCAACAAAGGACTTCTACATGAAATCTGATACGTTAAATTAAAAAACATGTATAATATAATAAAGTTATAAATCTCATAATTAGCGATATAAACTAAATATCCCTGCTGACTATGTACGAAAGTTTCTGAAAAATCTTTCGACGACTAAACACTACAGTAATTATTACAAATCGAACTAAATAATAAACTCTACTTATGGATACAATAAATACGAGCAAGACACCCAAGAACAAAATGTTGTGTATCTTAAGTGGGGTAAACGTAAAAGAGTATATTTCAATGGTTTAAAATCAGAGCTATGAATACACAAGAAGAAATACGTCGTTGGTCTTAAAATAAAACGCCTTCTCTTGATGTGACTGACCCAAAAACATAAAACTAAATAACTCGAGCCTAACCGGTAAACAAGAATATAGATAATAAAAATAAATTAAAATAAAAGATAAAAGATAATCAATTATAATTCAATTACAATCCAAATTTATTTTATTATAAATTATAGTTCTAGTTTAAAAATTTTCAAGGAATAATTTCTTAGCTAGTCTCATTTAGACACAGCCTCTAAATATAAATTTTTTAATTTCGATTTATAATATTCTTTTACATTTGCAAGACAATGATAGTCGTTAGAGAGAAAAATATATTCAATACTCAGCTAATACCCAAGTCTAACGACGACATTGGTGATGATTCGATTAAGTACACAGAAGTTAAATTACAATCAGGTGAAACTCTTTATATTAGAAGACTTTTAACCAAACCTCTTTCACCAATTAATTACGCTTTCGATCTAAGAGGTTAGTCGTTTTAGATTGGTTTAGTTTAATTTTTATTCAGGTCTTTTGTTTTTAGACGCTTTATCAGATTCTCAGTTGTCTGACGTTATCTCAAGTGATGGTCTTAACTCTAAAAAGAAAATTATTAGACTCCATCAGCCTTTAACCGAAATTAAACTTGAATACACCGGTATCATTAATTTTGAATGGACATTTCTTTTTGAAGATCAGAAGTTTCAATGGTCGAAAGGTTTATTAGGTTCTTATTATTGTTCATTAAACAGAAAACCTGATCCAAGTGTCGAAATTTGTAAATTCATTCCAAACTCTAAATCTAAATTTCCAGTTTTTAGCATTTTAGATTATAATCTGGCTAGATTTGATATTAAAGATATTAGAGGACTTGAAATTATTTTATTCACTTCTTTATTCACTTTTTTGGATATGGCAAACGAAGATACGGGTCCAGGTGAATCACCTAAACGTTCAATTGAAGAACCTACTAATGAAGAGATTTATAATAAATATGAACATCCTAGAATGAAATTACAGGTTAGATTTGCTTTATTATTTTTATCGAAAAATTTCATTTATTAACATCGTTTATAACAATTAGACAATTGATTCTAATACCCTCAACATTAGTCCTGATCTCGATTTTGAAAGTCAAGTAAAGAAAACACTTGAAATGTTAGATAAAAACGTATTTGTGACGTTACATGCCCCGGAAGGAGTAGCTGTTCAAAGTACCATTACTGTTGCTGAGAGTGCTAAAAGGCGATACATGAAACGCTCAAAGGAATTACGTGATGATGAAGATTTATATTTATATGTTGTCTCACCAGATGGTAATGAATTCAAGGAAAGCAAGAAACGTTCAAGTAAAAATTACGTTCCGCCTTCTTCTTTGACTATTCACCTTTCAAAATGGCCTATGCCGGAGTTGGATCCTAGGCAACCTAATAAAAGTGATAGCATCACACCTCCAAATAACACATCACCAGCCACTTCGACCCAATCACCTCCAAACTTTTCACCGATAAGCACAACTTCATCAAAAGATTATCGTACTAGCTTTATTAACTCTTTAAACAAACTCCGAAGAGGTGTTGCAAAAGTATAACTTTAATTTTTTAATTTTTTATTTTCTTTCACTGTAGCGGACAATTTATATAACGACATACTGTATTATTATTTAACATATATATTTAGTGATAGATAGTTAATTATTTAGTAGTAATAAAATGTAATAAACTTAGTCTGACACAAACATTTCATCATAATCAATTTCAAATCTAAGTTGGCCGAAGATAAAATTTTGACACAATAAGGTTTTTATTTACTTTTTCGGAAGGTGATCTACAAAAAGATACAAACAAATTTTCCGCAGCTATCACATGCCTAATCTGGAAATCATATAAGAAGTCGCGATTTTATTGTTTTACAGTTCCTTTAACCACTACTTCTATTCTTTATTTCAGTCCTGGTGACTTTTATAAACACATACTTTCGAATAAACAAATAATATAGACAATGATTTTCAACTTTAACACTCGTACATTTAGTTTAGTAGCGCTAGTCGCTGCCTTCATTACACCAAATGTTCAAGCACATGGTGTTGTCGAAAGTGTCACAATTGGTGGTCAATCACATAGTGCACCTGGTCCTATAAGACAAGTTGAAGGAAATGGTTAGTATTAAAGATATAAATAAAAAGTCCACTAACTAATGTTTATAATTCATAGGACCTGCTGCAACCACAAACAACATAGGTTCAACAGATCTTACTTGTGGTAAAGGTGCAAAACCTGTTCAAGAAACAGTACCAGCTAAAGCTGGTGATACCGTTGATATTCAATGGTCAAAAACATGGATGCACAAAATTGGTCCTGTTATTACTTACATGGTGAGTGAAAACGTTCCATTCTAAAAATCTTTTGCAAATATATTAATAATTCACCTTAGGGTAAATGCAATGGTGCTTGCTCAAGTGATGACGGTACAAACATTAAGTTCTTCAAGATTGACGAAAAAGGTCTTCAAAATGGTAATTGGCCTGGTCAACAAAACATTGCTAACGGTAATCCTGACTCAGTAACTATTCCAAATAACATTGAAGATGGTGAATATCTCATAAGACATGAAATAATGAACTTATCATCAATACCACAAGAGCTTTATCCATCTTGTACTCAAGTAAAAGTTTCAGGGGGTAGTGGTACGAATCCAAGTGATACAATTTCATTCCCACCAGGTTATTCAGATTCTGATGTTAAAAACTCAATTAAAGTCAATGACGTCTATTCAATGAAGTCAGGTTATACTCCTCCAGGTCCTAAAGTTGCAACTAGTCCTTCAAAGCGTGATATGATGTCAAGACGCGTATTTGCTGGCTTAGATTAAAAATCATTGTCTTCAGAAAAATGGAAAGATAACGCTGAGCGTTATACGTAAATATCCAACTAGAAAACTACATTCATTAAATTATTTGTTTTTGTAAATTCGATTTATTTTGATTTTCAACTTAAACCGTTGGCTATAATAGGCTTAGAACGTAGTTCTTTACAGAATTTTTATCAATTTTCTAATGTTTATCAAATCCAACTCATCTTAATATACGCAGGGTGTAATACTAGACATAGTACTGTATCAAATTCAAACACAAGGTTACTGTCACCAGGATGTTAAAATTCTGATGTTAAAAATACGATCCATATTAATTACATCTGTACATTGAAGTCAAGATACACCATTCCAGATCCCAAACATGTGACTAATTCTTC
>JAOPJC010143086.1:0-10800 GCA_025774375.1 Graphium evemon
CACAGACCTCTACTACAGGCACTTAATTCAGGCACCTCACTAAGAACACTCGGTTTCAAGGACAATGAGTTCACATTGCATGACGGCTGTATACTAAGAGGAGCGCGCGTTCTTATCCCTAGAACACTTCATGAACGCGTGCTAAATGAACTACATCTCGGCCATCCAGGAATAATTAAGATGAAACTATTGGCGCGCAGTTTTGTATATCGGAAGGGGATTGATAACGACATCGAAAAGAAGGTGAAAATAAAACTTGTAAGTTTGAAATGTAGTAAGAAAATATTTCATTTAGTATTTTCATTTCATGCTTATACGATAGTTAAATGTTCTAATAGATTTATATCTGTTCTTCACAAATAGAAGGATTATTTATTTATAACGCTAAAATAGTAGAAACGTAATATTTTGCGTCGCATAGTTATCTTCTAACAAGTTTAATGAGCTGTCACCTGATTACGGAAGCTGTTTAAGACCTAAGTTATCAGAAAAACGCGTAGTAATTGTTTCAGAAACATGAGCAAGCACTTAAGTACAACTAAAACTAAACTAAACTGTAAAGTACTGTAATAATAGGCTGTTTGTAGCGAGTTTCTTGTTAAGTTTGTAATAACGTAATATAAGATAAGTAAAGCCAATATCATTTTTACTTATCTGAATATTTACTTAAAATAAAAAAAGAACAGATTTTATGAAATTAAGAATGTAATATTTTTCAAAGAAGGGTAGTTTCTAAACAAAATTCGTTTGATATTAAGCGAATGTTGCAATAAAAATGTTGTTTTATATTTTATATTAAATTTAACACTTGCCTATAAAACCTTAATTAAAAAAGCTAAAAGTAAATTTCCCTGACGAGAAGTGGAAGCCCAGTCCGGCGGAGCTGGAAAAACTCAGGGAGATGCTCCCCAAGCCGGGGCCTGGTATCGAAGCCCACCCAGTCGATGAAGTGGACTACGACCCCAAGGGCAACATGGATGACTTTGGCAGCAAGGATTCCCAGGGAGGAAACGCCTGGGAAGACGACGACGACGATGATGAACCAACAACGGCGCAGTGCGCAACGCAGTGATTCTGTTGTGTTTTTTTTAGTATGAACGACTCTCCTCTGGCATTGCCGGCGTTTTAGGGATTCGAATACCTTGTTCTTTCATTCTTTTTGGGCGGTTTATGAAATTTGATATACTCTGTACTTCATGACCTTCTTCTCCCCTGTCTCTATGTATACTTTTGGCACATGCACATTTGAACTTGAATTGATGAACCCACTGAGCGCACCTGTAAACGTCTGTTCCTTAATTTAATGTGTCAAACATGTCCCATCGTCCAGCTGAATCTTGCGTTTCGCGGGTATTGATAACCCTAATCTATGCATCAGGTATACAGGCGTGAACGTGCTGACAGGTTCAATCAGGTACTACAAATCCTACATATAATCTAAGGAGAAAATTATTTGATAATGAGATACCATTGATTGATAATTCCAGTTACAAAGACCCGATTTAATCCGACTAACAAGTGATCAACCCCTTCAGTAGAACACCTTGACCATGCCAGAGAGGATAAGAAAATCAAGGCATGTTAGACGAACCATCACAGCCAACAGGAAACCCAACGACCATCACCGAATTCAAAACCAAGACCGAATCCAAGCCTAGAATGTAATGCAACTCAATCACCCCCCAACATAAACATCCCAGGATTCCGTGCATGCCTTTAACAGACGTTGTCTTTCTTGTCACAGGCATCAGAAGTAATGAATCGGTACGAACCACCCCTGTGCTCATCAACGTTAAAACACTGGTTGCTATCACCGGCAATTTGGTCAATGCAGTCCGTCTGGCAGCGACAGCCGTCTCCAGGGGAGACAATGAGGTTGAAACGATCGAAGTAGATACCATCATGGATTCTGACGGATCGGGCCCTGGGTTCGTGCAAGCAGCCCGGGTTGTTGAGCGAGACGGAGATACCACAGCCTTCAGAGCATTTGGTATCGGTGCAGAAAGTGGCCCAGCCCTGAGCAGGTTTGTTTCGGTGGATAGTAGTATTCACACCGGCCTCGAACTGGAGAGTGTCGTTGGCGGGGGTAGCAGGCATGGCGCTCACAATGGTGGCCGCAGCTGCGAGGAGGGAGATGGTCTTCTTGGAGAAGTGCATCTGTTTAAGATTCTTTGTTAGTGTCAATTCCTGTTTTCTTTGGGGGAGCTGGTTAGGCTTACCTTGCAATGAGTGGTTGTGGTTGTGTTGGCTTGACAGTCACTTGTTTGCAAGAAGAGTTGAACGATGAAGGATGGAAGGAAGATGGATGTGAGCGGAAGAGAAGAGGAAGTGAGAGGCTTTATATAGGACAGCAGGAGAGCATTCATTCACTGTAACTGAGTCAGAACAGTGTATCCATAGGGTTGTTGTTGGTGAGCCTATGGGTTTTCCCCTTTGAGCCCTAATTGAACAAAGGAATGCTAACCCTAACCATGGCAAATCCCACTATACAGTCCCATTATCGAGGGATTACCCATAGGTTGACAGTCTAGACCAATGGCTATATCAGTAAATCGTATTTCTTGGTAGCTAGTGGGAAATTATTGCAGAGACTACTGCCATAGTTAGGGCAATTGAAAGCTACTTCTTCAGCATCGTCATACTATCCCGAATACTCCCCAAAACTCTCTTCTCATCCTTATCGGTGGCATCAAACTCGCGCTCGATAACCCTCTGATGCTCTGCGCTTCTCACCTGAAAGTCAGCCTTGACTGACCCTGCATTCGATTCCTCCGTTGGCTGTTCAGCACCCTCAGCACATCGGATATCGTATCCCCACAACACGCGGGAAATCACAATAAACAGAGTCGATCGCGCCGTGCGCTCTCCCGGACATCGTCTGCGTCCAAAGCCAAACGCCGACAGGGGAGAATCCGGGTCTCCAAGATGGCGATCGGGGTGGAAGACCGTGGGATTCTCGAAGACGGTCTCGTCCATGTTGATTGCGTATTGGTTGGCGACGACCGTCGAGCCCTTGGGAATCAAGTAGCCCATGTATTCATCGTCCTGGGTGACGGCGTGCGGGACTGCAATAGGAGAGATGGGCTTCCATCGCAATAGCTCCAGGATGAATGCGTTGACGTATGGCAAACGGTCGAGGTCTTCGAATGAGGGCAGTCGTTCAGTGCCAAACACCGAGTCCAGCTCATGGTGGGCCTTCTTTACGGCGTCTGGATAGAGAATACTGGTCAGGACGAAGATCTCCATCACCATCTTGCTGGTATGGACCCCGGCTACATAGAGATCGCCCAGCGCGTAGCATAGGTTCGCCCAGGGCAGCTCGTTAACTACATCCTTCTTCTGAACCGCTTCATGGCACCAGTTCCAGCAGTCCACCCCCAGAGCCGTGTTGCAGCATTCTGTGTACACGCCCGTGGTCTTCTCATGCAGCTGCTCGGCCTTCTTCCTCCACTTCATGAAGCAATGCGGGAGATTATCCAGAGCCGGGAAGAGTTCCAACAGGGTCGTTCCCAGCGATGCTCCCTGCAGCACAAACGCGACCATTTCATTAATGTGCTCCAACCGTCGATGATCATCATCGTTCCTCCCCTGCCCCTTCCCATACACCAGCGTAAACATCACATCCGAGGTGTACTGGTGAAACCGCTCCAGCTCATTGCTCTCCAGGAAGCCATGCAGCAGAAACCGACTCTGGATATCCTGCAGATGGCGATACGCATCCGCCGCGCGCGAGCTCAGCAGCGACGAATGCAGCCGCCGATTCAGCCTCCACTCCCGTCCATACGGCATAAACGCCGCCCCGAGTTTCTTGGAGAGATAGTTGTCCAGCACTACGGACGGCGGCCGATCGCTGTAAATATTACCGCGTTTCTCCAACAGGTCCTGGGCGGCCTGGCGCGTGCCGAGGATGATGTAGGTCCGAGTGCCGATCTTTGCACTCGCAACCGGGCCATATCGTCGGGTCCATTCCTGGAAGGCTTTGAAGTTGTTGTTCCCGGCGATCAGAGCCGAGATACAGTTCGGGCCCGGTGGAAGAGGAGGTCTCCTTGAACTCCTGACGAAGTAATACCAGGAGCAAAACAGTGCAAGAAACGTGACGACAGCCAGACTCGAAAGCATACCGAAATGAACCACCAGAGCTTGATATATGATATTATTTGCAGAGGAAGGAAGGGAGGATGGCCATTGTGCCAGGACTTAAATCCCTATCTTCCTGCATGGTGGCTGCAGGCGTGGGAAGTACGCGCATTTTCCTAGTCTCGTGGGCACGATTAATATTCCCCGGCTCGTGATTGGAGTCGTGTTGAAGCCGTCTTTCTGCGTGGGATGGATGCAGGAGTCGTCGCAGCGGTATAACTCTGTGCACTCCCCAGCCAGCCACCGCGTCTGCTACGCCATGCCAGAGTACAGACGAATACTTGGAAGGATGAAGTTGAAGTTGAGTAGAGGAGGAACTGTCTGGAGGAGAACAACTAAGCATATATAAAACAATCAGGGGTATCAATGCCGTGTAAACATGCAATAATAACAACAAAAAGAAACAGAATAAAAACCCTATCCTTCATCGCTCGATTCCTTGCGTCAACCGGTCCCTTCCCCTGGTATTCAGCCCCCCCCAATAGTTATTATATTCCCGAGTGTTGTTTCCACCCCCGCAATCTAGACGAAAGTTCCATTTCAAACCGTTCAACCGGAAAAGGTCCCTCTCGGATCCCTTTTAGCATATCTGATCCCGGTGGGAAGTCATGCTCGAAAGAAGGTTCGCCAGCCCCCCTCATGTTCGCCAGAAGGCTCTGTCTGAAGTGCCATCGTAAGAGGTTATCCGAGACGCGATTCGGGTCGGCAGGATTTCGACACACAGGATCAAGCGTTCCCCCATCCACCCGCATATCATCGGGAATAAAAGAAGTGATTTTATAGTTGTCCTGTGGACAAATTAGCAAAGCATCCATTACATCCTGATATAGTAGGTAAAATCACTTACATCGGGGTTCACTGAAATCGAGTAGTCGTCAAAGAGTTGGTATAGACTTGCCTGAAGGAGAAACCCATTCTGAACCGAGTTTATAGGCGCAGAATGGTTTCCCGAGTCCGCATTGGTTATCCATCGGCCGAAATCGTTTGCAAGCCAATAGCTTTCCTTCTCAAGCGGAAATATATGGGCTCAAGACGATGCTGAGCATGTGGATGAAGTTGGCTTGGGTTATTGAACCGTTTTGAAACAGCCCACCTAACATGTCGCCCGTCGAGCCATCGAAAAAATGGACATTGCGGCCATCATCATCCGACAGAGACGGCTGACGCTCCGACATTATGGCGGGTGGTCTTAAAACGAACGTCCTGGACGAAACACAATGAGGTCGTCGCGTTGTGATGAGTACAGTTGTATACAGAGTAGAGGTACCTCAACGCCCGACACGCTCCGGGCGATCTCGTGACCCGTTCCGAACAGGGCCATTTTGGAATGGAAACACAATACAAAGCAGAACAAGAGCACAGAATAAAGCAAAGTAAAGCAACTTGGGAAGCTCAAATTTGGCCTTGCCTTCCTTGAGCAGAGAAAGGAGGGCTTGTGGATCGGACTCCAGCAATGAGACTACTTTGAACATATCATGGTCATCGCAGCTGCTATCCCAATCGACCACCTGCATCTGTTTAAGATCCAGTGATGCTTGGAACGTTGGATCCGCAGTTGTGTCAGTTTTCGTCTTCTCTTCATCTCTTCATGTGGAAATGATCTTTGGTGGGAGCCTCGATGTTCTGTGGGATATCTTTCCATTCAGTCCCGGGAGCTGGGATTTCCTTGCTATCTCTGTCACCTGTCAAAGCCAAGTAATGGCCAAGTTGCATTTCCCCGTGAAAGAGCGGCACTCTGGACATTACCACCGGTCCAGATGCCATTCATTGACGGCTCGCGCCTCATCAGGGTTGAAGCTAGGGTTGCGGACGCTTTCTTCTCGGAAGGGAGGGAAAACAGAAGAAACTTAGCTGGACTCTTCACTGTCTCGGACACAACCACCAGATTTATCTTCTGCAGTAGTCCAAACACAAGACACCTTCCGGCACAAGTTGTGTTGGTATAATGAAGGCATTGCCGTAGTAGCGAGCCCTGGGAGTAAGTCCGGATGCTGTGAACTGAGCTCATATGAAATCAAGGTAGTTAAATTGGTCTTGCTTAGAAATATCCCAGTCGGCACGTGGCAGTCCTGTTAAATGAGATCGTCAAATGAAAGTCCTGCCTAGAGAAGCCGAGAAGCCATCCATATCCATATATGGCTTGCCGATTCATTTCCGCTCGGCAACGAGCCTTGGCTTCATCTGCTTTGGAATGGTTTCATCTTGACGGTCATTGGTAACGGACCAGGCATATGTTAATTGATAAGCACATGTTCAAGGTATCTTTCCTGATTGAATCTTCATGGTCTTCTGTTGTACCGGTGCAGACGTACGCAGCAGAAAAGCCACGATGATGATGATGGAATCCCTCTCACGATATAAATCAGCAATATGTCCTCCAGCTGGAGCCCTCAGTATCAACCAATTCCAAAATGACGTTCAGCGGTGCCTTCCTCTCCCTGCTGGCCTTGTTCTCCGGGGCTGTGGCAAGCTACGAGGGTAACCTCAACTACCGCAGTCCATCTCTGCGCCATACTGGCATGGGTATCAACCTTGACGTTGTCCATGCCCGGAGCCTTACCAAGCGCAACGAAGTCCCATTTCAGCCCTCTGAGTTGAAGTTCAGCCACAATGTGGCATCGGGGGATCCCTATGCCGACAGCGTCATCTTGTGGACTCGTGTCGCGCCGACTATGGACTCGGATGATAGCAACATGACGGTCTCTGGTACTGTGGGATACTACAACCATGATACTGAGCCGTTTGTCAAGGCCTCCGCGCACCCGGTCTGCATCGACTATCATGTCTTTGCTGACGAGGAGGTTACTCGTGTCATTGACAAGGGACGTGCGTTTACTTCGAGTGATATTGATTACACCGTCAAGGTATGTATCCAAGGCCTTCCTAGCAGTTGCTCTATCTGACAGTATACAAAGGTTGAAGCCTCTGGTCTTGAGCCTTTTACTACCTACTGGTATCAATTCCAGGTCTGCAACTCCGACGTGGTCAGCCCTCTTGGAAGAACCAAGACGGCTCCTCGCCCCAATGATAGCACTTCGGAGATCAAGCTCGCAGTCCTTTCCTGCAGCCAGTACCGTACGTACTCGTTGCATATGCAATGGCACGAAACTAACGATGACAGAATCTGGATACTTCAACGCGTATGGCAACGTTGTGAGAAAGGATAACGTTGACTACGTCGTTCACCTTGGCGACTATATCTACGAGGATGCTATCGGTGTTGTGGGTAAGGATGAGCGTGCTACCCATCCTGAGCATGAACTCTTTACGCTGTATGACTATCGTGCCAGGATCGGACAGGTATGCTGTGCTTCGGTCTCCCAAGTCTTTTGGTCGTTGATTCTAACGCCCTTGCAGTACCGTACGGATGTGGACCTTGTGAACTCTCACCAAAACTTCCCCTGGATTCAGGTGTGGGATGACCACGGTACGTCCGTCACTCATAAACTAAAATGTGGAGAGATGCTAACGGTTTAGAAATTGCGAACAATGCCTACAGAGATGGTTCAAGCGGTATGAACAACACAGAAGAGTCTTTCCTCAATGACAGCCCTCAGATCAGCGTTGAGCAGCGCAAAATGAATGCTGTCCGTGCTTACTTCGAGTGGATGCCTCTTCGGTACATTGTCATCTCCTCTCTCGTGCTGGCAATCACTGATGTGGATACAGCCAGGTTGACATGGATGATGGCCTTCGTATCTGGCGCAACTTCCAGATGGGTGATCTGTTTGATTTAATCATGCTTGATACTCGACACTACGACCGGAGCGTTACTGACCTTGGTAAGGACTCCGGGCCAGTTCTGGCAGGGGATATTGTGCTAATCTACGTAGAATGGGGTAACTTTGATTATATAAATATGATCCACGATGATGCTGGGCGCACTCTGATGGGAGCCCGCCAGGAGAGCTGGTATCAGAGACAGCTGTCCCAGTCTCAAAAGCGTGGTGCCAAGTGGCGTGTCGTCGGGAGTCAGCTGCGTTTCGCTCGCTTGGAGTACGAGGAGGACGGCGAGCTCACCTACAGTGGCGACAGCTGGGATGTAAGTACATTCTACATCATCATGTCTGCGTGGGTAAACTAATCAATGTGGCAGGCATATCGCGGAAACCAAAACCGTACCCTCAAGCACATCTATGACAACGAAATCAAGAACACCATCATGCTTGCTGGTGATACTCATGTTAACTGGGTTTGTACTGCTATGTCTGCTTTATGCCTGCGCTAACCAGACCAGGTGAGCGATATCGCCTGGATTGGCGAGAAGTCGTATGACGGTGTCACAGGTGCTGGTGCTGCAGGTGTCGAGTTTGCTGTCACTGCTGTTAGCTCCGCTAGTACTGAGGACCCCATCAATGTGGCTGAAAAGGACTCTCTGGTCTACGCCAATAATGAGGACTTGCAGTGGACTGAGCAGTACTACCGTGGCTATCTGGAGCTTCACATTAGACCGGATGAAGCCGAGGCCAAATACTTTGGTAAGAGCCCTTATTCTACAGTATCTCTTGTCACAGAGACTAATAACACCAGGCTGCCCTACTGTGGCTACCCGCAATGCTTGGGAGCTTCCGCTGGCCAACTTTACCGTCAAGCATGGCGACAACCATCTCTCTCGCCCTATTGCCGGTGGTGTTGTGGAGGCTGGATACATCCAGAATGGCAAAGTCCACCACACCAACGTCACCCTGAACACTGAGACCGGCGAGTGGAAGGAGGTTGGATTTGGAAGGATGTATATCAGAACCTGAGTGCTGAGAGATGACATGCATATGCAGTCTAGTGGCCTGGGGTGCAGTCTTCTTGAAGTTAGGGTTAGTTAAGCGCTTAAGACAAGTAACTAGTGAGTTGCCGATGAATATGGAGAATCTGTTTTAAGGAATTTTCATTATGAATTTAGTCTTTTCTGGGCCATCCATCCATATCTTGCAGAAATCTCCGTGCGAGAAATACTTCGGAAACTTGGAGTATGTAAGTGGATGCTTCCCCGCAAACGACATGACACTAGTTGGGATTGTATGATCCCTCTTGGGAACTATTGGGCAAGGGCTATATGCTTATCTTTTAAAACAGTGTGCTGTTTTCCGAAAATCCGAGATACGAGGTAAACAGCTACGGATTCAAACCCGGATTTCGTTCATGATCAATAAGCATACTATATCGCGGAGGTTCTCCTGCTCCATTTGTGCGTTGCAGCGTTATTTATACTCCGTAAATTCCCAGGAAAATTCTACGCGCTGATCAATTCTTGGTCTATCTCTCTCCTCTCAGCCTCTTGCGGGTGCCCATGGCGATTAAACAGATTGTGTGCTCAGGCACACCATATGAGGTACAGATTATTCCTTCCTTTCAATCATTGCACAGAACTCATCGTTTGGCAGATTGGCTACACTCATGGCCAAGGAGCGCAGGCGGAAATTCAGCGTGGAATTACATTCTACTCGGGCCTGTTTATGAAGAGCAGCAAGCTGAGCTGGCAAGACGTTCAAGATTCAGCCAGAGAATTTAACGATATCATTAGCGTGAAGTGGCCACGGTACTACCAAGAACTTCAAGGTGAATGACACTTTGATTAGCTTTTCCTTAGTCCACACCATTAACAAATATGAAATATTCATAGGCGTGGCGGATGGTGCAGGGCGTAATATCCTCGACATTATCGCCTTGAATGTACGCTCAGAACTTGTATTCGGACGGTTCAGTGATGGCTGCACGAGTCTATATTGCGGAGACAAAGAATACGCGTACTTGGGTCAGAATTGGGATGTAGGTCAACCTTTAATTATGCTCTATGCTCGAGGGGCATTTGCTAACGCAGCAATGTAGTGGAAGGAGGATCAACAAGCCAATCTGATCCAACTCACAATCATCCAGCAAGATCTTCCCTCCAAGTTTCGAATTCTTTTGCGAAACTTGGCCATGGCCAGGGAATAAATATCAGTCGATACACCTCCAAAAAGAATCATTCTTGCCTCCGACAAGTTACCTAAAATTAGTACAATATCTGAAAGGCCGTCTGCCATTAACAGTTATTTGTTGCAGTGAAAAGAGTCCACTTTTTTTAAAATTAGTACTGAGCATAAAAGTTAATTATAATGAGTTTAATTGATTACATATATGCTTAGTGTCTAATATCAACTTAATAATTTAAAAAAATATTTTTTATCTTGCAATACATAACTTTTTATTTTGCATTACATAACACGATACATAACACGATATAAATATATCTATATATACCTTGTGTAATTTTTTGAAGATAAAAAATATTGGCGTAAAAAAGTCTTCTTTCGAGTTAAAGGTTGAATAGATGTAGTGCGCGTTTAAAGAACCTGAATATAAGGGTTGCTGAAAAATTACTAAGGCTCCTCACGTACTCGGCCCCTATGGTAGGAAATTGAAACTTTATATTTTAGCCCAATTTATCTCTATGTGATCAAATTTACTTTCTGAAAATATTTAAAGAAGAATAGGGTTGTTTTTTTATGTCGTAGACGTTTACAGTAAAATTTAAGATCAAATTTTACAAACTACACATAACTTTGCGTTTAGTGAAGTAAATATGAACTATTCTCAATTTTTTTTAAACGTCTCCTGCACTAGGAAATTATTCTTGTATCGCAGGGAGTTTCACAAACATAAATCTCACGGACACACGACTCGAAA
>JAOPJC010165081.1:0-10784 GCA_025774375.1 Graphium evemon
CCTAAAACTGTAAAACAGAAGGAGCGAGAAAAAGTCAGTTTTAGTGGCTCACCCCCAGTTACTTATGCCTCCGCGCCTAATCCTTTAAGTGCTTCCAATATGGGCATGGATTTACCTCCTGGTCAGTCATCTTTAGATTCTATTAGTAGAACTTTAGCAACTATGCCTCCAAGTCAATTATTAGATGTGTTGGCTCAGACCAAAACTTTAGTTCATCAAGAATCTCATCAAGTTAGACAATTGTTAGGTGCTAATCCTCAATTAGCTTATGCTTTATTCCAGGCAATGCTAATGATGAATTTAATAGATAATAACGTTTTACAAGTACGTATTTCTTCAAATATAAATATTTTTATTTTTTTCATTATTTTATAGAGAATGATTCCAAATGCTCAAGCTGCTACTAATGCAGCTATTGTTAATCAAACCCCTCCTCCACATATGATGAGTACTCCTTCAATGTATCAACAACCTTCGCAACAACCCCAACCTCCCTTAATGTATAATAGGACGCACACTCCTACTTATGCTACTCCTCCTGCTCCTACCCCTACCCAAACCATTCAATCTAAAATTCAAGCTTTGCCTCCTGATCAGCAAGCTATGGTTATGCAAGTTTTATCTTTTACACCTGAACAAATAGACGCTTTACCTCCTGATCAAAGAATGTCTATTTTAGCATTAGTGAGTTAATGAAAATTTTCAAGTCTTAATTAATTTTATTAAATTTAATTATAGCGTCAACAATTCGGTGTTATGTAATAATTAAAATTATTTATTATTATACATTTAATTAATAAAAATCAAGGAATTAAATATTATCGTGTGAACCAGTATATGATTATTACCTTTTCCGTTTATATATGGACAATGTATGTTAGTTACGCCGATAATTATAATAAAAGGTACAGTCGGCTTCTAGAGTTATTTCATAAATACTAAATGCGGTAAGTAATAATCAAAATAATAAATGATGAAGATACGGTAGATTTTGGTTCTTTTTTACAATCAACTTTAATTATTTTGACAAACATGAAATATGCAATATTAGCTGCAATGATTGGAATTTCAAGTAGTGTTGCAACTGCAGCACCAGTTGAAAGTGTAAGTGCTTAGCATGTAGGAAAATTGAATGCTTTTTCTAATAAATTATCAATGATTGTAGAGACAACTTGACAAAGTACTCAGTGGCTTAATTGATGGAGCGGGTAAAATAAATCCTACCCAATCCGACAATACTAATACAGACCCTTCAAGTGAAGCCCTTGATGATGGTTTGGATAAATTAAGAAGAGATGTTATTGAAGGCGAAGATGGTTTGGGTGCCTTTGATGATGGTGGTAGATTAGATGAGGGCCTCAATCAATTAAAGAGACGTGGTGCCATTGTAAATGATGTAGTAAGAGAATTAGCAAACTCTGTTCCTTTATTCAGAAGACAAGATACAAGCGATGGTACTGATACTTCAGAAGTTTCTGATGAGCTTTCAGATGAACTTAAAGAAAAACTTAAGGAGCTTCTTGGTGATGCTATTGATAACGCTTCTTTACCATCTAAACGTGAACTTTCGTTAGTTGACAAATTAAAAGAATTACTTGGTGGCGGTAAAAATGATTCAGATTCAAGTTCACCTCTTCCACTTGGTAAACGTGATCCACTTACTGATTTACTTAAAACATTACTTCAACAGGATTCTGATAATGATTCTGAACCAAGTTTATCAAGTTTAGCTCCAAGCAAACGTGACTTACAATCTGAACTTGAAAGAGTCAACCATCAAACTTCAGGTAAAGAAGACACTAACGAAGGTGTTAATCTATCAGACGGTTTCTCAGGCTTAGAACCAAAGAAACGTGATCCACTTACTGATTTACTTAAAAAATTACTTCAACAGGATTCTGACAATGATTCTGAACCAAGTTTATCAAGTTTAGCACCATCTAAACGTCAAGATCAACTCACTGAGCCAATAGAGAATCTAGCAGGTAACATTCCAGTAGTTGGTGATGTGCTAGATGGTAACAACAAAAACGATTCTAATTCTACTGATTCATCATCATCACCAATTTCAAATCTTCTTCCATCTAAACGAGAGCTCTACCAGTTTTATGTTCCGGCTTTCATAGCTGACGTTAAGCATGTTGATGGTGAACGCCATCAAAATCATCATGGTTATGAACATGGTAAGCGTCAAGGCGAAGATGCTGAACAAACAGCAGAAGATGCTTTAGATGGAAGTCAGCTCGATGAAGGTCTTAAAAACCTCAAACGTCAAGGCGGTGGTTTACCTGTCATAGGTGCACTTCAAGACTTAGCATCCGGGGGTGGACATAAACCAGAAGACCCAGAATTTAAAGACAAAGAAGGACTTGATAAACTTAGACGTTTGTTCGAGGAAGAAAAACCTGATCCAGTAGGTGATGTAATGGATGGTTTAAACGGTGCTGTCAAAGAATTAACTGGTGTTGTTCCTGGTAAAGATGGTACTGCTGAAGAGTTTGTTAGTCGTCGTGCAAGTGATGATGAAGAGAGCATTCCTAACATCTTGGAGACTCTCAATGATGCTACTGCAGAAAAACAAGATTCTAATTCAACTGACTCAACTTCCGATGATTCAAATGATTCTTCAAGTAATGATTCAGAAGAAGCTAACATCCTTGATGATTTGACTAACACTAAAGCTCTCAAAAACGGCGTTAAAGATATTGTTGATATGGTTCCTGAAAGACGTTAAATTTGATATTCCTAATAATCAAATAAATCAACACTCGTTTTAAGAATTCACTCATTTAAAGTTTCAAATTTTTTATTTTACTTTTAACTGAATAGTTGATAAAACCGTCTAAAATAACCTAGGTTCAAAAATTCAATAATAATTACACTCATTGATAATGTTTGATATTTCGAATCGAAAAAACACGCTCGTTTTATTACTTTTTCTTAAACAATGCTTCAATTAGTAAATTACTATAGTAATCTATAATAGCCTATCAACAATAATCAAAAATAACAATGTGAATTATTATAACTTTTACCGTTCAATATCAGGGACTGTTTCTCATTCTATTCTACTTATTATTTTTATTTTTATGATTCCAAATTGACTATAATAAATAATATTCATTTTATTGTTTTGTAAAATAATTTTTTTTTAGCTTTTTAATGGATTAATGAAAATTTTCAATATTTATTAAGTTTGTGTTTAACAATTGTTTAACAATTTATAAAAAATGTAATATAAATAAACAATAGCAATAATAAAAAAGTATACATACAAGTTTAAGATAAAGGGAAAATTGTTTGAATAATACAAGAAAATACAAATTGTAAAACACACGTTAATTAAGATTTATTAATGTGTGATCTATGTCTGTTTCGATGAACGCTTTTAGTGATTTCATTAATTGGCCACGAATCTTCATAACGGTGAGACTTTCTAGATATTAGAAAGACATTTGGATGCTGCAAGATAACGTTCCTTTTAACGAATGCCAAAAGCTCTGGGTCAAGTTCAGAAGGTGTTAAATCTGCCAAATCGTCTATATTTGGATAATCATTATAAATCTACAGTAACATTTAAATAACGTGATGTGTCCACGAGTGTGTAACTTCTTACCTCTCTTACTGTCTTCTACATTATAATAATGTCAATATCAGTAATGTTATACCTTACATACGATACGTACTCTGACTTGATGGTAAAGCTTTTGATGAGCTAAAGTAAATGTGTTGTCTGGCGAGCGTTTTTTTATACCTAATTCATCCACTGATCCAGCTTGAGTGTATCCCACTTGACTCTTAGTTGCGTCTGGTCCTGATGGAAGACATTCCAATAAATCTGTATAATCTTCATTTATTTCTTTAATATTATCTGGCATTTCCTTTTTCCTCATTTTTATTTTTCTTTAGTACGCAAACTGATTTCGTTAGCCATCGTGTGAAATGACGATAGCAAAGAATGAAAATTTTCATTTTTCAAATTTCAAAAAAAGAAATAACAGCAAATAAAATTTAATTTGTAAAACTATAACAAAAAATAATAATATATTGAGCAAATGGAAATCTCCAAGAGTTCCTGTTAAATATTAAGTTTTACGTTTCTTTACATTTTTTTCAGTTTCATCTGTGGCTGTTGAAATAGCTTGTGGTTGTTTACTATCGTTACTTTCATCAGCGCTTTGGGCCTCATTCTCTTTGACTTTATCCTTTTTATCGTTGACTTCTTTAACAGACTGTAAAGATTTTGTTTAGATTAATTGGAATTATTTTATAGTTCTTACTTACGACTTTTGGAACATTGTTGGATTTAGTTGCACCTCCAATGATTCCTACTAGAGTACCGAGCGTTCCCAAGAAAATACTTATTGTGAGTGCAAGTATACCTGCTACATCCCAACGGTCTTTCATAGCCATAACAGGATCAGCATTGAGTTTGGCAATGAAATCGATCAAGTTTTGTCTAATCATTGTTATTAAATCGTGTGTTTTACCTGTTGTCTCAATTGGGTCTTCAAATGTAGCTTCGAGTGCTTCTCTTTCTCGCTTTTCTTCTAAAGGTTTTTTGACATTGTATGTTTCATCAGCCAATGCATTAGCGTCTTCTTTTGAATATCCAACGTAAATGTTATCAAAAAGTCTGTTTTAAGTTATCGTTATTAAAATACATATATTGTTTCTTTAAAAAGTAAACTTACATTGATGGAGACATTGTCCAAATTTCAAAACCAACAGCTGAGATAGGAATTAAATTACTAGGTTGTTTATCTTCAAAATAGTTTGGATTAGGTATTTTACGTGGTTCCCAAGGTCCTTTAAAGTCAGGGTTTACGATCATTGGTGGGAACCATTTGCCTTTGTAGTTTGGGTTTGCAATTAATGGTGGACTCCACTTACCACAACCTTCAGCAAATTCACATAATGGATTTGCAATTAATGGTGGAATGTAAGGACCGTCCTCATCATCATCCCATTCATCTGGCTTTTGGGAATTTGGATCAGGTATCATTGGTTCTTGATCTTCTAACCACCCTTCAGGCTTTTGAGAATTAGGATCTTCAATATATCGAGGGGCATCTTCATCATGGTCATCAGGTTTAGTTGCATTAGGATCAGGTATGACAGCTTCAGGCCAATCATCAGGCCTGAAATCATGAGGATCGTCAAGCTCTTTTGGTGGATTAACAGGTGGTGTAAAATCAGTGAAAAGTGAACCAGATTTAACGATGTCGTTGTTAATAAGTATTTGATATGTGTTATCTGGATTGATGATAAGCGTATACAATGCTGTTGTCTTAGTTTGCTTGATTGTTGGAGGTGCATTCAAATGTTTCTCTTCAATATCACCAGTTACTGGATTAACATGTCTAAATATAAAGTGAACTTTATTAGTAGATCCACATTTATCAGGACCAAACATAATTGTATATGGTGTATTATTAGTAAATTCATCACCAGACCTTGAAAATATTATATAATTAATAAGAATCCTTTATATTGACATAGTACTCTTACTTGAAATGGTGACTAAGTAGCTTAAGATAAGCACCGCCACAATCTAAGCCTTCCTGTAATTTAACTTCATATTGAACAACTAATGGTTTTTCACCTTTAGTATCAACAACTTCATCAAAGACTGACGAAATGGCATATTGAGCAGCCTTTTGAGTTGCAACCAAACCCTTGTCGCCTTCTATACCAGGGTATACGAATGGCTCTTTAACTTGAAACTTCGATGAAGGCGATTGATTCCAACGTTGTTCCCAAGTTTCATCGAATTGTTCAATGAACGGAGCTTTAATTTCTGTTGGCTTAAATGTCGCCGCTGTAATTGTAACACTTAAGCCTAATAAAGCTAAAAATTCAATTTTCCTCATTTAGTGATGATCGTAATCTAATGATAAGTTTTATTTCTTGAGACGTTACTCACACGTCACTAAAATTATTTATTATCACGAATTATGTTCTACAACTAAATCTAAGTCTATCTTAGTGTTATATTGTACAAGTATATATACATTATTTTTGTGTGTTTACATTAGAAAATTTGGATGCATTTTTATTTTCTTCGGTAATCTGATCCGGTTAGAACGGAATTTACGTTTTGAATTTTTTAGACAGCTTCTTAAATATATATAATCAATATGGTTCTTTCAGACGTTATTGTTATTGGTACTGGTTTTAGTAGTGCAATTTTAACTAGAAAGTTAGCTAAAAGTGGCTATAAAGTTATTGTAATTGAAGCTAGAAATAAATTAGGTGGTAGAACTTCCACTATTAATCTTAATGATCATAAAATTGATGCTGGGTGTTCATTTATTCACGGATTTTCTGAAACACATCCATTAGCCTCTATTGCTAAAGAATTAGGGATTGAAATCACTCCAGCTCAACCAAAGGAAAGTGGTGATTTACCTAGTGTTATCATTAATGCAAACAGTTTACCACTTGACCAAATTACTCAAACTAACATTCAAAAGTCGCTTGATGCAGCTGTTAACAAAGCTAAATCATCAAATGATAATATAACTTTGTTTAACTTTATAAGTGATTCACTTAAGAATGATTTATCAGGTGATGAATTGGCTATTGCAGAGTCTTTAATTGGTAGCTTGGAGGCACCCGTTGGTATGTCACTCAATGAAGTTAAGGTTTTCGATTTCGGTTGGGAAAACTCAATTAAAGGGTGAGTTTATTGTTATTTTTTTTTTAATTGAAAAATTTTTGTTTAACATTAATTATAATAGAATTGATGCAGTTGTTAAAGATGGCTACATAAACTTATTGAATAGAATCTGGGAAGATTGTACAGCTACGGGTAACGTTGACATGCATTTCAATCATCGAGTTTTTGAAATAAATACTCAAAATTCAAAAGCAATAGTT
Source organism: Graphium evemon (assembly GCA_025774375.1). NCBI lineage: Eukaryota > Metazoa > Arthropoda > Insecta > Lepidoptera > Papilionidae > Graphium > Graphium evemon. The sequence continues at coordinate 6,883 of JAOPJC010165081.1, forward strand.
AACACATCTTCAGGTCAATTAGAAGGTCAATTTGAAGCTAAATATGTCGTCTGTTCAATACCTTTAGCTGTATTACAAAAAGGAACTATCACATTCACACCTCAACTTCCTCAAAATAAGTTAGATGCAATCACGCATAGTAAAGTTGGTATACTTGAGAAAGCAATATTCACTTACAATGACTACTTCTGGAGACCTAACTTGAAAGCAACTAATTTTACAATCTTACCAACAAGAAACAATGATTACACAACCCCTAAAGCTGTCTTTGAAAGTGTAGTTTTGAACGTACAATCTTTCCCAAATCACCCTAGTTTGTTGATTTATTTATCGTCAACAGCTGTTAAAAACCTCAGTAAATTTGACAGAAATGACATATTAACAGCGGCCGCAGAAGTTTTGTCAAATAAGCTCGGTGGTAATAATGTTAAGCCTGTTGAAGCTTATTTGACATCATGGTTAGATGAACCTGAAACTAACGGTGCAACTTCTACTTCTACACCTCAATCCTTGTTAAATGTTATCTCTGAACCTGTTCAAAATGGTATTTTAGGATTTGCTGGTGAACATTGTGGTGATCACGATCATGGTAGTGTTAACGGAGCTGTTTTTAGTGGCATTACTGAAGCTAATAGATTGATAAATCTTCTTAAGTAACCTTAATTCAAACTGAATTCTTTATGTTTGTACATATCTAAATATGCATACAAATATCTATGTTACATACAACATTCCATAAAACAATCTATAACTTGCACCTTAGTAAATAGAGTACCTGTGGATTACATCACTCTCATATCAATCATTTGGAATAAGTGTTATATGAAACGCTCTTAAAATGTGTTATTAATAATCATAATCATTTATTTATTTAATTTTAAAATAAAAATATTTATTTAAATTTTCAGTTATAAAATTTTACTACAATTCATAAGCATCCGTCGATCATCGTCGTAAATTATCTTGTAGATCATTCTCGGTTCGGCAGAAATTCAGTTATATAATATTAAGCCATTTCTTAATTATACTGTTAAGATATATATCTTATTTAAAATATATGCCATATAAGTTATAGTCATTATGAATGGAAAATCTAATATACATTCAACATATCAAAGTTCTTTAAATAATTCTGATAATGATAATAATGATAACAATAATCAACTGAGCTGTTTAACAAATTTATCTTCACCTGACTCATCAGAAGAATTCGTCTATAGTCGTAGTTCAGACATAGGCTCGACAGTTCAATCATCACTTTTGACTCATAATGAAAAACCTCAACGATTAGAACAAAATATATCACAATATGACCCAAATGAACCTTTGCCATCTGATGATTCTAATAAATGTTTGGAAGAATCTAGTCAAAGTCTTAGTGAATATAGTCCAAATGTTGAAGAAGATCAAAGAGAGAAAGATGCAATCAGTAGTGGAACTTCAATATTAGCGGATGATAAAATTAATTCTAATAGTGGTACTGATAATAATGATAATTCCCAATTTAGAAAATCTGATTTACCCCCTTCAACTTTTAAGTTTAGAACTTCTACAGCTGAAGAAGCAGTTGAAAAGCATTTACAGAATCTTTTAAAAGACCAAAATATTCGCAGTAGTCAATCCGATTTATCATCTGTTACTGACGATGATCTTAAAAGTGGTATTTTACAAAATGATAGCAAGGATTCTAAATATAATTCAGACAGCTCTGGTACTGCCTTACCTAAATATCAAAAATTTAGTTACTTTGAAACGGATGATGGTTATTTTGTACAGGTTGGTGAAAATCAATTAAGGGATTGCTCTGATGAACCTATTCATATACCTGGTGCAATACAAAGTTATGGGTGTCTGTTAGTTGTTGAAGAGAATGATATCGACATAATTGTTCGTCAAGCAAGTGAAAATTCTAAAAATATTATTGGTCTTTCACCAAAAGAATTATTTCATCTCAATTGTTTTACTGAAATTTTAGAACAACATGAAAGTGCAACTAAACTCCGTGATGTTTTGTTTGAATTTGGAGAAGCCGAAAAGAATTTAGAGAAACGACCAATAGATGAAAGTGATGGTAAGTGATTTTGTTTAAAAGTATATTTTTCGGGGTCTTTATTTAAAATATTTTGAATGTAAGTGCTTCAAACTTTTCCTTTATCAGGTTATGGAGGTGTAGATTCAAATGGTGGAAAAATAAAGTGGCATTGTTGGTGTGTAGCTCATAGAGCACCTGAACCTATACCTATCAATAATAAAATTCCGAAGAGAAAGGACCTCTTTCCAAATTCATCATACATTTTAGAATTTGAACCCGTTTATGATATATCAGTACAAAATAAAAAAGATTCCATTGACATTATACCACGTGAAGGACAAGAAATAAATAAATTATATCCTTTGTCAACGACTTATGAAGGTGATGGTAGTTCAGGTGGTGATACTGCTACAATCAAAGATAAAACCGAAAGCGGCGATACTGTTAAAGTTAATGATCAAAATAAGAATACTACAACTGATAATAAGAATAAAAATATTAATGATAAAACCGCCGATGATGAACCTTGGAGCTTGGGAAATGATTCTTATGCAACATTGGATGAAATGAGAAGGTCCACAATATCATGTAGTAAACCTTTGAAAGTTCTTGAAAGAGCACTAAGATCTCAACGTGCATTCCATCAACATCAATTAATGGCAAACCAAAGAGCTGAAGAGAAAGAAAAAGACTTAGATGATGATCTCAAAAGAATTAATCGATTTGAAAGAGAGAGAGAAACTGTTAGTGCTTATATCAAACGTAATATTCAAAATCCTGATGGAATTGCCTCAATGGACTATGTTTCATTACTTAGCGAGGTGGACGAGCAGTTACAAGTTGATTCCTTAGATCGATTATTCGACGTTGTAACAGGAATTGTAAAAGATTTAATCAATTTTCAGCGCACTATGGTTTACTTATTTGATGACAATAATAATGGGAAAGTTGTTGGTGAATTGGTTGATTTTAGAAAGTGTAGAGAATTATTCCGAAATTTATATTTTCCTTCGACTGATATACCAGCCCAAGCTAGAGATTTATATAGAAGGAACAAAGTTAGGCAATTATATGATAGGGAATCAACAACTTCAAAGATTGTATGTAGGAATAAAGATGACCTACTGCACTCTTTAGATATGTCAAATTGCTTCTTACGAGCTTTATCCCCTATCCATTTGAAATATCTCGAAAATATGAATGCAATATCTTCAGTTAGTATTTCAATCGTTGCATTTGGGAAGTTGTATGGTTTAGTAGCTTGTCATTCTTTTTTTGGTGATAAAATGCGTGTCAGTTTCCCTCAAAGACAAATCTTATCTGTGAGTTTGTAAGCTTTTAGTCAAGATTTTCAATAGTTAAATTTTACATTTGCTTAGATGCTTTCCGATATTATTTCAAGGAATGTTGAAAGAATTATCCTTTCAAATAAGAATACGATATCAATTGAACATGAAAGCTCGACAAATAGAAGTTTCGAATCACCTTCGGTTGATCCAAATTCAATGGATTTATTACAATTATTTGATTGTGTTAATGTCTTTTTATCAATTGAAAACACCGAAAGATTAATAGGACCTGAAGATAATATAGAAACAGTAAAATATATAGGTAATCACTTCAAAAATAAAGGTATAAGAGATATTACATTTACAACTAACATTGGAAATGATTTCCCTGATTTAGAACTGAAAGATGTCAATAAATTTTCCGGTATATTATATGTTCCATTAACTGAAAATAATTTCATTTTATTCATTAGGGAAGGATTGTTATCAAGTATTACTTGGGCTGGTAATCCTAGTTATAAACAATTGCAAACTGGAGTATTAGAGCCTCGTAATAGTTTTAAAAAGTGGACAGAGACTGT
>JAOPJC010176076.1:0-10747 GCA_025774375.1 Graphium evemon
GAGTCGAACTACATAAAACCTAGTATTATAAGAAGTATAGATGGGCGCAGTTTTTATTTTGTATCGCTTTAGCTATAGATTTTATATTTCACTTATTCATTCACCAGTTATTATATAAACAAAACTGTGATATCATACACAGTGTTGAATGTGAGCTGTGTCTCAAAATCGATTGCTCATGTTTCTAATGCATTCAAAATATGTAAAGTCTGAAACTACATACATTGGCGTCGTACATACATACAATATATATATTAAATAAATCCAAATCCAAATAAATATACCAATACATAAATTCACTTCAATTACTGACCTTACACAAACTGAGTTGAAATAAAAATTTTAGAGATTTATTGCGGGCGCAGTTGACGTACTTCTGTGTTATCAATTCAACCATCATTAATCAAAACTCAATTACTCATCAATATTAATAAATAGCATACACGTAATAGATAAAATAAAATAAAAGATAATGAAATGAAGAGAAGGAATGAAGACAGTGAAAAAACAATAAAGAAAAAAGTATATGGTGAAACATATTCAAATGTTAATGAGAGTATTCGTAACGATTTAAATTCAATTTACGTTAAGAATTTAATTAGACCTCAAGATCAGATTATAAATCCGTTTAGAATTAATAGATTTGATGAGTATCCAAAGCAAAAATACTTGTTGAAGCTTAAAGATGATCAAGTCAACCAGCATTCTTATAAACCAGTTTACTTACCTTATAATTTAATAAATTCTATACCATCTTCAGAGAATTCGTTATCATCGTTATTCGATGTTATAAAGTTTGGTACTAAATTTGATGTTATTTGTATAGATCCCCCTATTAAGAACAGTAGGTCAGCCCAGATTGAAGGCTGTGAATGGACTTGGGAAGCTTTAGCAACGTTACCTGTTAAACAACTGTCTGCTGATCCATCGTTCGTTTTTATGTGGGTCGGTGATGGTGGTAGTCAAGGCCTTGAGAAGGGTCGTCAGTTGCTTGCTAGATGGGGTTTTAGAAGGGCTGAAGATATAATTTGGGTTCAAACTTCCAATGAGAATGAAGATGATAATAGTGATAATAATAATGACTGTTTGTTTAAGAGAACTAAACAACATTGCTTGATGGGTATTAAAGGTACTGTTAGACGTTCAGTGGATTCGCATTTCGTTCATTGTAATATAGACGTTGACACTATTATATCGGAATCGTCAAACAAAAAGCCCTCAGAACTAATGTCATTGATTGAGACTTTCTGTCTCGGCACTCGTAGATTAGCTTTGTTTGGTGAACCACAGCAAGCACGCCGAGGTTGGTTAACAGTCGGTAGTACAGGATATGAAGACCCTTCATTCAAATTACCACATGATGTCGAACTATTTGATATGATTGAATGGGGTAGAAGATTTCCAAATAATGTGCCAAATTTAATTCCATTGACGGAAGAGATAGACACACTTAGACCTAAGTCTCCTAATAAAAACAATAACAATAATAGTAATGGGACTAGTAGAAAGTCAACACCTAATTCTTTACCACGTATACCAAATTTATCCATACATTCACCACCTCAACCACCTCCACCCAACCCTTTTAACTCTAATACTATTAATAACACATCATATAACTTACCTTATAATCCCGTGTTGAATGCTCAAATAAACGCCCAAATGCAATATCAAATAAAAATGCAAATGCAAGCTCAAATGCAATTTCAGATACAGATGCAGATTCAACAAGCACAAATGCAAATGTTTGGCAATAACCATCATCACTTACCCTATCAACAACCTTATTATCCCTTATCAAACACACCTATTAGTTTAGGATTTAATGATAACAATCAAAATTATCGCAATATGTATCATCAAAATCATCAATATCAACATCATAGTAATAGTAATAATCATAATAGAAGTAATACTAATAATAATAGTAACAACAATAGTAGCAATCGCAGGAAGCAAATGTAAAAAGCAATTTAAATTTTTATATTTCCTCTTTGTATTTTAAAATTAAGAAATTTTTCATTTTTATTTTTTATTTTCAAAAACGCGTGACTTCTCTTAACATAAAGTAGAAAGTGGGACAATGGCATCACCTATAGATGATAAAACGTGAGATAATTACGTTGATTTAAAGTTGAAATTCGTATTTATGCTTTTAAAAATATAGTAAAAGGACTTTGAGAAGGGTGCCTGTGTCATCTTCACAGACATCGCAAACATTAGTGGGAAATAGAAGACCAGTCTCAGCAACGTCAAGACCATCAAATAGTGGCTCTAATTCGACAGGTAGAGTATCTTCAAGTACAGCTACCAGAGGTTCTGCGAGACCGTCAACTACGTCAACTAGACCTTCTGCAACAACAACTACAGCTAGACCTTCAACAACTACAGCTAGACCTTCAACAACTAATGCTAGTAACACTAGAGGAAGACCATCATCTACTGTACCACCGTCACCATCAGCTTCAACAACAACTAGACGCTCGTCAGTCGCTGATTCACGCCCTGGCTCATCTATGGGTAATCGTCCAACGACTCGTCAAATACCAGCCAGTGAAAAAATTAAAGAACTCAATTCTCAAATAGAGGGACTCAAATCTGACTTAGAGGATTTACGTAATAAGGATGAAAGTAATATTGAACGTATTAATGAATTGACTTCTCAGTTGGAACCAAAAGATGTACCAAATGAATTAACTGATAATGATAATGAATTAAATGATGTTAAAAATCACAATCAACTTCTTGAAACCAAACTTAAAGAGTTTGAGGATTCTAATTCTGATGTTCAATCTCATCAATTGCGTATTGAAGAACTGGAAAAGGAATTAGAACAAGTCAGATCAACTAATGATCAAATAGTCACACTTGAAAACAGAATTAAGGAGCTAGAAAGTGATCAGTCTCAGCAATTACGTATTGAAGAATTAGAGAATGAATTACAACAATCAAAGAGTTCTAATGATCAAATTGTAGTTCTTGAGAATAGAATAAAAGAACTTGAGAATGATCATGATCAACCTTCACGTATAGAAGATTTAGAAAGACAGTTAGAACAATCAAAAGGCTCTAACGATCAAATTGTCGTTCTCGAAAGTAAAATTAAAGAACTTGAAGCTAATCAATCTCAGCATGAACAATCTAATTCACGTGTTGAAGAATTAGAAAAAGAATTAAAATTATCTAATGAAAAATTAGAAGAATTGAATACCCTTCAAAATAAATTACGTGAATATGAAAGTGATCAAAGTGATAAATTACATATTGAAGAATTAGAAAAACAATTAACTGATTCCAATTCTAATTTCGAAAATCAAATTAATACCCTTAAAACTAAATTAAATGAATTTGAAAGTAATAAATCACGTCTTAATGATTTAGAAAAGGAATTAGAATTATCTAAAACTTCAAATGAGCATGTTCAAACTATTGAAAATAAGATTAAGGAATATGAAAGTGATAATAGTCATCAATTGCGTATTGAACAATTAGAGCAGGATTTAGAGGAAGCTAAATCATCAAATAAAGAATTGGGTATGCTTCAAAATAAAGTTAAAGAACTTGAAGAAAGTGAAACACAACACCTTGCGTCTAAATCACGTATTGAAGAGTTAGAAAAGAACTTAAATGATAGTGATAACAATTTCCAACAAAGAATTAATGAACTTGAACATGAATTAAAGGAAAACGAAGATACCAAAATACGTATTAAAGAGTTAGAGAAGGAACTAGAAGAATCTAAAGTAGCTAATGGTGAATTGAATACCCTTCAAAATAAAATTAAAGAATATGAAAGTACAATTAATGATCATTATACCAATCATTCGCAATTGTTAGCTCAATTTGAAACTTTCAAAAATGAAAGAAGTGATAAAGTTAAGGAATATGAAAGCCAAATTGAAGAATTAACTAAAAGTAGAATGGAAATTGAAAATAATAATAATAATAGAGATGAAAGAATTACTGAATTAGAAAAGAAAATTGAAGAATATTCTAATGTTGAGCAACAATTTAACGAACAACAATCACAATTACAAGAGTTACAAAAAGTCAATGAAGATAATATTAAGAAAATTAGTGAATCAAAAGATTTCGAAAGTCAATTACAAAATGTTAGAAATGAAATTGAAAGAATAGAAGAAGAGAAATTGGAATTACAAAAGAGCAAAGAAACAAATGAAGCTGAAAAACAAACACTTCATGAGCAAATTAAAGTACTTAATGAGAATGTTTCAACTAATGCTGATGGTCAACAAATTATAAAATCACTCGAATCACAACTTAGTAACCATGCGACTGAATATGAATCTTTAGTTATTAGAATCAAGGAATTAGAGAGTGAATTACAACTAAATGTTCAATCAAATGAGCGCGTTAAAGAGTTAGAAAGTCAATTAAGTGAAGCAGGAAATCAAAATGATTCACTTAAGGAAATTGAAAGCCAATTGCAAGATTCAGTTAATAAAAATGAAGCATTTGAAAGTGAAATTGCAAGTTTAAGTATGCAATTAAATGAATTGCCTTCATTTTTAGATCGTATTAAGCAACTTGAAAGACAAGTAGACGAAGCTAATAAAAGTAGTGTTAATAATGTTCAATATAAAGAACGTATTAATGAACTTGAGAATCATTTAAAAGGTATGCATTCAAAGGAAGGTTAGTTGAACTTTTTAAAAATAGGTAACTTTAGTTAAATGATTTTATCATTACTAAATAAACAGACGTATCGCGATTCAAATCACAAATAGATGTATTACAGGAAAGTGTTCAATCATCGGCAATGCAAGTTTCAGCCGCACATTCACATTCAGAGAATTTAGAGACAATGCTATCAGAATCTAGATCTAAGTGTATGAATTTAATGACAGAAATTGAAGGAATGAAAGCTGTGCAAAGATCTATGGCGGATGCTACAGCTGGAATGAATGACGAATTAAATCGTCGTAATTATAAGCTTCAAGAATTATCTAACAGCTTTGATAATACTGTTAAGAGAATGAAGCAGGCGGAGACTGAAGTTGGGGATCTACGCAAGGCATTGAATGTAGAAAGGGAACAACGACAAATAACAGAAAATAAATTGAAGAATATGAATGACCAATCTATCTTTTCAACAGGGAACACTTCAACTGAGACTTTACACAGAGCGCATAACGCAAAAATAGCAGAAATGGAACGTAATCATGATATTATGATGCAAATGATGAAAGATGAAAGTACGATGTTAAAATCGTCACTTGAATCAAGAGAACTAGAGTTGTCATTCGCGGCCAGTGAAAGAGAAGAATTAACAAATGAACTTAAGAACAGTGCAAGAGGATGAGTTTAATTTTTATCAATTACATGTACATAAAAATAAAATAAAAAACTATATAATAATAATTTGTTTTGTCTATTTACGGATAAGAAGGTAGATATCATCACCAACACTGAGCTTTGACAAGTACTTTACATGACCTGTTATCGCAAGTAACAACCCTCCAAATGAAATATAAGCAGTGCTATGAAAGTATTTAAACATAACAATACATAATATAGAGTAAAAGTATACATACGCTACTTCCTGTTTTTCCTCATCAAATTTATAAATTTTACCGAAACAAACGTATTCATAATCCTCAGCCAAACCTTGATTCTGCATACCAGGTCTCCAACCTTGAGAGCTTCCATCTTGACCGGATTGATTAGACAGAGAAGTTGACAAAGCAAGCGTGAACTTTTGATTAGGAGAGAGCGAATAGACTTCAACGGGCAAATCAATAATACAATTCAACGAAGGCGTAGTAGAAATTGCATTAATTCTAGAAACTCGATCAAACTTTTTGCCATCCTGGTCAACGTTCTCAACTGTGAACAAATGGTCAAAAATTATTGATGTAGACATTCTTCTATTTTTAGTTTTATTTTAAATTACTCGAAATGAGAAGAAATTCTTGAGTAATTTTAAATTTACGTGCACGCGTGAATTATTTTTATTTTTTATAGTAAGATAAGAGCGAAGAGCGAAATGCCATTTTGTAATAGATGTGGTGATATTTGTAAGTCTAATGAGAGGTGTAAGAAATGTGGCGGTTTGGCTGTTAGTGAGTGGCGATATTATTTTATCTTTGTTTGCACTTACGCTTATCACTAATGATAAGACGGACAGGTTAAGTGGCCAGTCGATTCGAAACGTAGTGATAGTTGGACTAGAACGTTAGTTTTTTCTTTTGTGCTATGTTTATAGTTGTGTTTAGTTCTTGTATTAGATATGTTAAGTCGTCACCTAAGCCTTCTTCATCAAGGTCCACGGCGACGTCGACGTCAACAACAACACCAACAACTTCAACGCTGAATAGGCGTCAGTCACCGACTAGATTAGATGAAGAAACGAAATTGAAAGTTTTTAATAGTAATAATGATAACGACCATAATAATAGTAAACGTGGTTGGGATAATAATGCCATGGATAATTGTCCTACTTCACCTTTACTTGAAACCGCTGATGGAACCCGTGAGTTGTGCTTATATATATATATATATATATATATATTGAAGTACATCATCATTAACAAATTTCATTTATAGTAACAAAATTAGTTGGTAGTGTTTTATCACCTCAGACACCAATAACACATCCTTATTGTTCATCTTGTGAATGTCCATTTGCTCCCAATGCAACATTATACATTCATCCTCAAGATGACGTTAGTAGCGAACAAGCCAGAGCTTACTGTTATCATTGTTACGTTGCCCACTTCTCAAAAGGTAATTGTGTAGTATGTAACAGAGCAGTAATTGGTGAATATAAAGTAGAAGGAAAATTTATAAGAACTTCTGCTGGAGTATTCCATTCCAAATGTTTTAGGTGTGAAGGTTGTGATATAGATTTAAGCAAAGATCCACTAGTAGATCTAGAAGGCTACCCATCATGTCCAAATTGTTTTGATACATCTCCACAACGTTCTTTAGAAAGAAAGCGTAATCCTAAATTTAGAAATAAAAATAGAGAAAATGTTAGTTTTGATCCTGCTATCAAAGATCTTAATAATCGATTGGGATTACCACCACAAGCGGATTCAACAACTCCCACACGCAAACGAGAAGGAAGATTATCGACACAAGCTGTTGAACCAAATTTAGAATCACTATCTATTCAATCTACACCTGAGAAGCAAGGTTCGTTGGCTTCATTGGCAGATATAGCTTCCAAACGATCATCTGAGTTTGATTTATCACCACGTAGAATGTCAGCAAGAGACATCGTTACTGATAGGAAGTTTGAAGGTGTTACTAAATATGCAAGTCCACCTCCCTCACCTCCGAAGAAAAGTGACTCTAGAAAATCATCAATTGAATCTTTTCCAAGACCTTCTCATATTAGGTCTAGATCTCAATCTATAACTGATTTCCATGAAGAAATATCCAACAATAGTAACAAACGATCAAGCTTAGACTTCACTAATGACGTTTGTAAAGTTTGCAAGAAATCTCTCAAAGAAAGTTTAGAAAACTACACTATTGTACGTATTCCAGGCGAGGGATCGTTCCACCAATCTTGTTTAACATGTGGTGTTTGCAAGAAACCTATAAAAATAAATGATGAGAAAACTTCCGTAATTAAGATGTCAAATTCAACAATGGGGCACGTGGAATGTGTGCCTAGTAAAGAAGTTATATATTCAAAACCTAAACGTCACTCAATCCTGGAAGAATGCGTAGATAATGTAGATCCACAAATAGGCGTAAGGAATGTTTATAAGACTCCTCCTAAAATAGTTAGTAAAACACCAATTCATGCAACATTAACACCATCTCCTTCAACGAATTTCAAATCATCATCCCCTGTTAAGTCTACAGTTTCTACACCATCACCACGTAAATCAATATGGGCATCTCGATCAACACCTTTTTCACCTCAAACATTCGGCGGTATGAGCATGTGTCCTAGCTGTGGAGATAAACTTACCATGTTTGAATATACACCTGGTCCAGCTGGAACTAAATATCACAAGAAATGCTTAAAATGTCGTGGATGCTCCAAGGAACTTGATAGTGGTGCAAAAGTTGATTTCGATGGTTACTTGTGGTGTAGAAAATGTTTTGATACTTTTGTACCTAAACCTCGTCCAATGACATATCAATCTACTTTAACTTCATAATTAATCTTTTGTAAAATCTTAAATTATGATTTTTTTTGTATTCTGTCCAATAATTCATTTAATCATTGACAAACTAAAAACATTTCTTGTAAAAGATATTCGCAAACACAGTAAACATGTATAACGTTTATGGTATTCTTAAACTTTCCACAAATGTATCAGTGGTAATCCATTACATAAATGAGGCATCATAGTGACATTTTTACTTAAATTTATTTAAAACATGTAAAAACCAATTGACATTAATAGGACTGCATTTATGTAACAAATATTAATAAATAATAAATAGTAAAAAAATTACCATAAACGACAGTCGTACGTACTCTCACACAAAGCCATCACCGAGTATTTGTACTATAACATAACAATATAAAATCTCAACGGCAACTCACACATAAGACATTTACTGTGGGATGTGGGATTATTATTGCAAGACTGCGCCCGTCTCCTATTTAATAAACAAAAAAAATAAAAATAAAAATACAAACAATAAGAAATAAACGGTCATTACAGTATACACGCAAAGCATATCCCTAATAAAATACTATTAAAATTGCATATACATAATACTTGAAATTTCAAATTTTTTTAATTTTTCGTCCTTTTGAACGTTTAATCGCGCGACTTGAGAAAAAAATCTCAGCCACTTGTTGAAAAATAAAAATAAATAACGAAAAACGTAAAAAGGAGTGAACATCACGACAAAGACAATGGACAACAATTCATCAATTCAAACAAAGCCAGTACAAGTTAAGTTAGTGTTATTGGGTGAAGCAGCAGTTGGTAAATCATCAGTTGTATTACGATTCGTACAAAATGATTTCCAAGATTTTAAAGAACCTACTATCGGTGCAGCATTTTTAACCCAGAAGTGTAGACTTGAAGATAAAGTGATTAAGTTTGAGATTTGGGATACGGCAGGCCAAGAGAGGTTTAGATCACTTGCACCAATGTAAGTATACGTATCCGTTTCTTTGAGAAAGCCATTGATAATGAGCACAGGTACTACCGTAATGCGTTATCTGCAGTAGTTGTTTATGATATAACATCGTCATCATCATTTGAAAAAGCCAAGAGTTGGGTAAAGGAATTACAACGTCAAGCAAGTCCAAATGTGATAATAGCACTCGTTGGTAATAAACTTGACCTTGTCACGTCTAACAATGAAGACGACGAAGGTGAAGAGGGTGAAGATGATGATAACGCTACTACTACCGACAATCACAACGAACAATCAAGAGCTATTTCAAAGGATGAAGCTCAAGCTTACGCCGAAGAATCCAATCTTTTATTCTTCGAAACTTCTGCCAAAACCGGCCAAGGTGTCGTTGAAGTATTCACTGAGATCGCAAAGAAAATCCCTCATGACCAAATTCAAGCATCAACTCAAAATAGATTAAATGAACAATCTCAAAATCAAGTCAACCTTCAATCTAATCAAACACAACAAAAAATCGGAGATAATTGCGCTTGCTAAGCTAACGTACCTCAATGAACGCATTGAATGAATCTTAATGAACAATCATATAAATGTAGTCTAATCTACTTTGATTAACTAAGCTTTTTCTACTTACTTTCTTTTTATACCATTGTTCTCTTTATTTCTCTTATAAATAATATTTTTAATGAATAAATAAAATAAATATTTGTTATTTCAAAATTTTCTCATTTGTTTATCACACCACCCCACTGGAAAAATCTTGAGTATTAAGAGAGCTTCCTCGTTTGAAACTCAGCTGACTTCTTTCATAACACCGTAAAATAAATAGTAAAAATGGCACCTCCAAACAACGGAAAGAAAGGATTTTCATGGTCAAATATCGCAGTTGGTGAGTGTGTTCATGTAAAGTTACTTTTTCTTTGTAGTAATTGGGCTTTTAGGTGCAACAATGAACATGTGTGAGGTTACAACGTTAGGTCAACCATTTGAGGTTTTAAAAACTCAAATGGCTGCTAATAGAACTCAAACTATGGCTCAGGCAGCCAAAACAGTCATGTCTAGAGGTGGTCTTTTAGGTTTCTACCAAGGTTTAATCCCATGGGTGAGTGACGAATGAAATAATTTTAATTAGTTGTAACACATTTTACTCACTCGAAATCTCCTCTAGGCCTGGATTGAAGCTTCTACTAAAGGTGCTGTATTGTTATTTACCGCAGCAGAAATTGAAAAATTCTCCATCACTTCCGGACTTAGTCCTGCTGCCGCCGGTTTATTAGGTGGTATGGGTGGTGGTATAGCCCAAGCCTATGCTACTATGGTGAGTATTTTTATACCTTTTAAAAATCCCAGCTAATGGAATGTTTTAGGGTTTCTGTACTTGTATGAAAACAGCTGAAATTACTAGACATAAAGAGGCTGCATCAGGTGTAACACCTCCATCAACTTGGAAAGTCTTCGCTGATATTTACAGAGCTGAAGGTATTAAAGGTATTAATAGGGGTGTTAACGCTGTTGCTATTCGTCAGTGTACTAACTGGGGTTCAAGAATGGGTTTTGCTAGATTATCCGAATCAATTATTAGAAATTTAAGAGGAAAATCTGAAAATGAAAAGCTTGGTAACCTTGATAAACTTGCTTCTTCAACTATTGGTGGTGCTTTAGCTAC
>JAOPJC010187150.1:0-10734 GCA_025774375.1 Graphium evemon
TTAAATATATGTCAACTGGGTCACGAATGTCATAAAATATTTTGTTTTTACAAATTTTTTCGTTAAATAAAAATCATGTCTTTCAGAATTTATATGTATGCATAAATAATTAAATATTAAATAAATTATACCAATTAAAGTGATTTAATTTTGTCAGTTAACAAAAATTCATTTTCATCATTTAATAATTTAAACCTTCTATCAATTTCTTCATTATTAGCAACAGCTTCATCAGGAATTTTCAGTTCATTTTCATTTAAATTATAATTAATAACCAGTTTAGCAACATTTGAATTGATTTTCAATAAGTTATCAATTAAATATTTTCTTAATTTTTCATTTTTGGTATACCATAATGTTAACGAAGTATGATGTAAACAAACCCAATATAATAAAGGTTGAGAATGAATTGAAATGAAATCATCAATCAAGAGTTTGCAATAGATTTTGATTAATCTTTCATCAATTTCAAGTGGCCATAATAGTGATTGAATGTGTGTTTTAGGAAAATCTAACCAAGACAATTTTATATTCTTTAAACAAGCTTTAAAATCATTAAAGAGTAGAATTCTGTAATCTAATGATAAATTTAAAGGAACGATTAAAAATTTTGAGAATAAATTATCATTTAATGATAAACTTTCAAATAAACCCAAGAAATCATTGAACAGTTGATAGAAAGTTATATTATTATTGACGATTTCTTGTCTTTGTTCAATGTTATATTCGTCATTTAATGATTCTATAAGGTATTTATTTAAAAGAACTTTTAATCCATTTTTAACTCTATTACTTCTAAATACTTGTTCGTTGTTGTTACTACTAAATCCAATTTCAAGTAAATAAATTCTCATTAATTGCAATAATCCTTCGTTACCACTATTCGTATCACCTTTACTGTTATCGAAATAATGCTGTAAGGTTATAGCACCCATTACCAAATCTTCTTCTGAGTAATTCCAGTCTAAAGGTAAATTTTTCAATGAAGCAGACTGACTTGATTGATTTAAGTGATCTAAAACAAATTTCAATACCCATTTTTTATTCATTAATTTACTGCCTTCATTTGGTATTAATAATGTCATTATATTTGCCATATTCTTATAATCTATTTTAACATCACCATAATCTTTACCATCATAGAAAATCTCATTAGAAATTTCTTTTAATAACGGTATTGTTGATTTTAGAGTTAAGTCTATTTCAATTTTTGGAAATTTAGTGTGAATTTCCAATGCTTCATTTGAAATTTGATTGAATAAATATTCAAGTAATTTACTTAAAAGTTTTTGATCACCATCTTTAATTACATCAAGTGTGTTTAATAATAAAGATAAATTTTTAATATCGTTAACATCCGATTTTTCAATATAGCTGACAGTCATTTGAATTCCTAATCTGAAACAGTCGTAAATATCTTCATTATTCTTAAGATATATTATTACGTTATTGCAAAGTTCATAAACTTGATCATAGAATTGTGGTAATATGTCTAATACAGAATGAATAATATAAAAGGATTTACTAATTTGATTTTGACTAATTGTTTCATCATTATTGTTAATGATATCAATAACCTTCTCGATATTTTTTCTAAATGTATTTTCGACGACTTCAATATTGAGGTTTTCTTTAATGTAAGCATCTTTATTTGAATCTCTATTACCTTCTAACCAAGTTGCAATAAAAGACCATAATGTAGCTTGTTCAATTGCCGTAATTCCATCATTTTCGATACTATCATCTATACAACTCTCTCCTAGTTCAATCCAAGGTGAAACTTGAGTCCAAACTATATCATGATGGGGTGTAGTTTGATGAGGATCAATTGAACATTTAATATAAGCATTTAGTAATTTAAATAAACTTATAAAGTATTTTCTTTCAATTTCCTTTCTCTTATTTTTGGAATTAATCAAAAACTTATTAATTAATTCGAAATTATCCCAAATTATTGTAGCAGATTGACATCCCAAACCATATTTAGCTAAAGAGGATAAAACTTCTATACCTTCAATTGAAATAAAGTAACTTTGATGAGAATTTGAATTCAACCATGGTAAAATTATGACAAATCTTAATAGAATATCAATACCTTTCATATTTTCAATTACTTTAGCGTTGTCTCTGGAACTATTAACAATAGCGCCAAGGGCCTTAATTGCAATCGAATCAGGCAAATCTTTAATTTCGTCGGATGTTTGAGGCCATTGACGTGCTACATAATTTTTTAAGAACCTTTCAATATATAAAGGCGTATTAACACATTCATTAGCGGTTTTCTTTGAATATGAACTTAAAATTAATGTTAAATTTGGAATATTTCTTTCTCTTAATTCATCTTCGTATATTATGGAATTAGGTTTCATAATATCATTCAAAGTATCAACTAAATCAGTTCTAAATGTTAAGAATGCAATAGGTGAATATAACAATTCAAACATTTCATCAGGTTTATTGATATTTATTTCACCTGAATAAATTCTTAAATTTGAGTCACCAATTTCTTCAAATGAATCAAAATATTGTTGATTAATAAATTTACTTTCAAAATCTTTAAATTTAAAGAATATACTTGTCAATCCATTCAATGAAATCCCAATGATAGATTTGACCCTATCGTTTAAACCAAATCGTATAGCTAATAAAGCTTTACCAAGTTCTGTATAATCCAATTTTTCAACTATACTTGCATTATACTTTTTGCTATACCATTTATGTAAAATGAAAGTCAACGATCTTAATGACAGTATTCTTTGAGATACGTTTACACTTTGAGTTAACATCAAAAATTCTTGAATTGTATATCCAGGATTACCCTGGTCATTACCATGATGATGCAATCCTTCCAAATACTTCTGACCTTTACTTGGATCTACATAATTGCCTTGAAAATCGAATCTAGGGACATCAATATTTGTTGATCGAGGTAATGATGTTAACCATGAATGTTGGTCTTCATTATAATCAACATTTGGGAAATACTTTTCACGAATTAGTTTTTGAGTTGCATCTACATCATTATCATTTTCAACATCATTTTCATCTACAATTCTGACGGTTTTTGATTTAGGTTTTGAGTATTTATTATCATCAATAGGTTTATCATTCTTATTAATAAAGCTACTGTCATTTCCTACGATTTCATTATCAGTATTCATGGCTTTATTATCAACCTCAAATTTATTTTCATTTTCAGATTTTGAAGGAGACGATTGTTTCTGATAATTAAAGAAATCAGTATTGATGTTTGATATTATTAAGCTATTCAACTTACTTTGCTTCTGTTTTTAATAAATTCTACCAAATCAGGTCCTAATTTAGCTTCAATGTCTTCCTTCTCTTGTAAGATTTCGTCTTGTGACATACTATTAAGTAAAGATCTATTTGAAGTATCTATATCATTAATACCGTTATTGTTTAAATTAGAGATTGATTTTGGTGCATCCAATTTAGATGTAGATGTAGATGCAGAAGGAATCGTAGATTGATTTCTGCTAGATTTAAATGAACTTGGCTTATTTGTTCTTCTCTTTGGTTGTGGAAAACCTGATTGATTTAATATCGGTGATCTCGTTGGTTTAGGTGGTTCACTATCATCTTTTATATCTTTCTCTATTATATCTTTTAACATTTTCAATGGTAATGACGATAGTTGTGATGAAACAAAATAATGGTAAAAAAATTTTTAAGTAAAAAATACAATAAATTATTCATAAAAACTTTGTACATCTTAATCACTATCACTATCAAGTGTAACTAATTTTTCTCCTTGAGATGCTTGTGATGTTTGATTTTCACTGCTTTTTGCAGGTCTTTTCTTTAATGATTGGATGAGTTCATCCTATAATAATACAATTAATACATATTTTTTACATCTAAATTAAGGAGAATTTTATGTACTAACCTTTATGGTATCATTTTTATTAGGTTTAATGATCTCGTTACCCGTTGAACCTATGGGATTGAAACCAATTTTACGTATATGGTCAGGTCTAAACACAGTTCTTTTAGGCTTTTCATCTTCGGTATTGACTTTCTCATCTTTCTTTGATTTTTTAGTTGGAATTTTCACTATATATATATATATTGTAAGTTATATACTTAATAAACGCTATCTCAACTTACATTCCTTGATAACATTTTCATTTTCATCTCTTTGCCTTTTCCTCATTAACCTTTCCTCTTTCTCTCTACCATAAGTACCACTTGAATTTAGTTCAGTGTTTGAATTTATAGAAACACCTTCAAAACAATAAGTTGGAGCCGTCTGAAAACCTTGGTATTTCTATAACAATACTAAGTAATTAAACTAGCATACAAGAGTATATATATTTACCTCATCAAGCAAGCCAGATTTCCGTCTATCTCCAGCTTCAAATCCTCTAGTTGGTTTCCAACTTTTCCAATTATTTGATTTTGCACTCGATCCTAAGCCACTTGTACTAAAGGTATGACTTAATAATTTTATAGCTAATAATTTTATAAAATGACATACCTAGACGAAAATTCAGCTCTTTTATTTCTTGTATTCGATACACCAGTTTCGAGATGATAATCACAGACCTTACCATGTCTTTTATCAATCCATTTTGTACATTGGTTGCCAAACTTTGTCATAGCTTCACAAATCCCATAATCTCTAGAATGACCAACAACAACTAAGGAAAGATGGTTGTCTAAAGTCATACCTAATATATTTTGATTTGCATCTTTTCTACCAATTAATGGCTTTAGAATGCTGGGATTGATTAAAGCGACAATAGTCCCTTCCCTTAGTTTCCAAAAATGTTCATAAGCACCACCGCTGCCACCACTATAAAGAATTTCGCCATCGTTACCTTCAACTTTATTATCAGATTCAAATAATATCAAATTTAAAAATGAGTTGCCATGTCTAGTATGGTTAAAATCTATAAACTTAAAAGTGCAAAAGTGTTTTGATTTCCTTTCTGTATACTCCGAAGTCTGTTGAGCTTTTGTATGCTTTACACCTGATTTCTGACCTATTACACCTATTGATATCCAGTCTTCTGTTATTGGTAATTCATAACAAGTATTATTATCTAAAGGTTTTTGAACTACACTGTAAATGACTGAAGGTGGTATAAAATATGATGTTTCGAAATATTTATCTAATTCCTCATTACTTATATATCTTTCGGTCATTCTAAAACCCGAGTTGGGTTCATAGGTTTGTAACGTTTCTTCTTGCTGTTTAAATTTCTTTATACCAAATCTTAAAGTTTCAACGATTTTTAAGTTCTCATCACGTCTTTCATCCTTTTTTTGCAAGTTTGAAAGTGAATGAAGAAGTTTTGAAGGAGCTTCAGGTTTAAAATTAAGCTTAGGAGGTGGTGAAGGAGATTTAGCATTAGATTTAGGTATAGATTTAGTAG
Source organism: Graphium evemon (assembly GCA_025774375.1). Classification (NCBI taxonomy): domain Eukaryota; kingdom Metazoa; phylum Arthropoda; class Insecta; order Lepidoptera; family Papilionidae; genus Graphium; species Graphium evemon. Next base: position 5,400 of record JAOPJC010187150.1, read on the forward strand.
GACGCTGTTTTGATGGTGAATCACCAACAAGTACAGTAGATGATGGATTTTCATTGGTATCATTATTTTGATTACGCTGATTATGAGATAGCTTAGACTTCAGCAGTTCAATCTCTTTCAAAATGTCTTCATCATTTTTATTAGATACATTCATTTGTACGCGTCGCGAAGTTTTATTTTTATGTTTAATAGAGATCGAAACTGAGATAAGAAATTGGAACTCAACCATCAAGCTTAAAATTAAAATTAAATATATTTGTTTTATCTAATGTAATCAACATTATGAAGAATTTAATTTTTACAATCAATGACGAAGAAGATTGTTACAATTCGTGCTGTTAGCAAAGATCAAAGACGTCACTTTCACACTATAAATAAAAGATGTGAAATACACTTTGATAATATACATACTCTATATAGTCTTTAAATTTTATCGAGGTAAAATTTTGAACGTTTCAATTAATAAAAATGTCATGACGTCATTGATTCCGGTTTTAATTAAATTAAAAATTTGACCTCCACCTAAACTAAAAAATTTAACTCATGGATATTTAATGGTTACCAATAATGGCGGTTGACATATTATTGCCCATTAACGACTATAAACTAAACTCTAAGCCATTCTCATCATTATTCACTAAATTCGCTCCTAAAAAGCATAATTGTTATAACATAATTGAAGATAATTTAGAAAGCTGTAAACATTTGAATAAAGAGACACTTACAGTGAAGCAGTATACACAATTCAATTTTACTAATCTACCGAATGAAATAATCTTGACCATTTTCAGTAATTTAATCGATGATACATATACGTTAAAGTCTTTATCAATTGTTAATAGGAAGTTAAGGTTATTATTAATATCAAAGCTATTCAAAAATATTAAAATAAACAAACCAATAAACTTGAATAATTCTAATTATATTAGCACTTACGTTAAGTTAGTTGAACTTTTGAAATTTATCCATAATGTCTATATTTACGAATTTTATAGAAACTTAGACCTGACGATAAATTTTAATAAATTACAATCATTTCATAATTTAGCATATGTCAATTACTTATCCAATGAACCTTTGACTGATTCAACTTTGAAATCTATAAAATCTCTAAAATCTTTAAAATTTTTAAATTTAGACGTAACCTTAATCCAATCTGATAAGTATTTACCTGGAAACTTAAAAAAATTAAATATATCTTTTAGAGATGATAAAGACGTTCATGGTAATGATCCTCCTGATAATATGGAACGATATAATGAATCACAAATCTGGTCAACTATGTTAATAATGACAAGATTAATCCAAAATAATTCCCTAACTTTAGAAGATTTAAATTTAAAATTACTTCTGCCTCTAAACATATTAAGTAAATGTAAATGGCCAAATTTAAAGTCAATTTCATTAGTTAGATTATTCCCAAATGAACATTTTGAAATGCTTTTAGCTAACATTCCAAACCTCAATAGATTAATTTTACATGGTAGGCCTAGAGGTTCAAATTGGATAAGGTTTAAGAAAATAAATGGCGAAAGTATTTTAAAAAATTTGAAAACTTTAATATTAGCTGCATGTCCTATTGAAAAAGATAACCTTTTTGATCATTTACCAAATGATTTAAATAGCTTCACAATTGAAGATCAGATATCAATACGTAGCTCTTATTACGTTTTAAATGGGCTTAAATATAAAAATATTAAAGAATTAAATTTGGAACCTATTCAAATTACCCTTAATTGGTTATATGGTCTCGTAACTTACTTACCAAATATTGAAATTTTAAATTTAAAGTATTCATCATTAAGAATTTTTGAAAATCAGTCAATTGATATGTTCATTAGCGTTTTGAAAAACTTGAAAGATCTCAAATATTTATGTCTTGGTTGGAATTTAGATAAAGATTACAATGATTGTTATAGTTTTATCAAACGTTATGCAATGAATAAACAAAATGAATTGTTTAAGAAGTTACTCTCTTTTAATGTAAATAATTGTATTAATGGTCTTAGTGAAATTAGCAGTAGTAGTAATAATTCAACTAGTGACTACGAAAATGAAAATGAAGACTATGAAGAAATTACAACTATCTCGGAGGCGACATATTCTCCAATTACATTCAATGACAATGATGTTTATAAACCTTCACTTAGTCTTTCAACGTTTATACAGGATACTAAATTTTATTGGAATATAAGGTCTAATAAACGGTATACGAAATTCGCTTTGGATTTATCTAAGCATCTTCCACAACTTTCGGAATTAAAAGTTAAAAGATTTAATTGTGAGGGTTTTAGAGAAGAAAAAGTTTTTAAATTTAAGCGTAATAATAATACCGGAAATTACAATAATTATGAAAAACTCAATAATTGTAATGAAAACATTGATCTTATTGATTGTGGGTGGAGACCTGAAGCACCATTTCCAACTACATCAATCGCATTTAAAGCTATATAAAATACAGTTGGCATATTACAATTTTTTTTTTAATTTTTACTTTGGTTTCTTCTTTTGTTGTTGTCTAAAATAAATTATAGTATAGCTATAAAAATATATAAATAATTGTAAACTACGATTCATTTAATACGCTATTGAAATATCTATTTTTATGGTTGGTTTCATTTTGATAAGGAAAATATTAACAATCTTATCGTTATCATATCTCCTCGACTTTAATTTTAATTAAATTTGTTTGATTGTTTAAAGACAGCATTTAAACCATAAGGAATTTTTTTAATAAACAATGAAATATTTAAATTTCGATATTTGGTATATCATATTTGAATATTTGGAACGTAAAGACATTTATAATTTGACATTAGTATCTAAACAATTTTGCGAGGCTGCATCGATCAAGATCTTAAATTCAATATATTTAGATATTCGTAAGTATTTCCTTGAGGATGATGAGTGTTTGGCCTGTTTTGCAAAGAGCTCTTATAGATGGCAAAATTATGTTAGGTAAGTAAAATTATTACATACTTTGTTTGACTTAATATTGAATATCTAAAGGAATCTAAGAATCAATTGTTACTACTTTCCCAATCATCGTCGCTATTGTAATGTACAAGACGAAATTAATGGATTCAAAAATATCGATAAAATATTTTACGAAGACTTAGCTATTAAATTAAGTGTACCTTATGATGACAATTGTTCAGTGCTATTTATGAATACTTCAACATACACTGACCGCGAATCATACCCATTAGAAGCTTTTATAAAACCTTCAACAACAGTAACTGAAGTTACACTTCATTTGTTCTTTGAAAAAGATGAAGAGTTTTTAAAACTTCTTCATTTACTTTCACAGCGATTTCCAAACCTTGAAAAGTTAATAATAATATTTTCTTCGTATTACTCAATGGCACTTATAAACTATACAAAGACTGAAAATTACAATTTTCAATGTTTTATTGTTATTGGTGATGGTATTAGTCACGCAAAGGAACGGGTAATATATATGACGCCGCAGCAGAATTTGACTTTATGAGTAACAAGTTAGTTACCGTAAAACGGGGTAAATGAAGGATAAATGCAAAATATCTGTAACTTTTAGCTTATGTATAGCTTTAGCTTATATACAGCGATGTTTTATGTTTTAGAGGGAAGTCGTTAAAATTGATTTGTTCGTACTGGTGAATATATACCACGAATACATCGCGATTTTTTGTAACTAAAATATTTCGTAAAGTACGAACAGAACGATATAACCTAAAGAACTTGATAATTGTGCTATTACGTGAGTTATGAACATAAGTAGGTACATAAATACAAAAATCTACTTTCGCTCTATTGTAGTTAAAGGCCTAGCTCGCTTCCAAATAAAAAAGACAATCGTCACTCATACTGGTCATAGAGTAGAGAAGCCATCGCCTTGTCTACCCAATTATAAAATACTTAGGATTGGGTATAATCCGCCAATCCCACGCACCAAATGTGGCTACCATTTACATATCAACTCTATTCATCTATCAACTCTATGTCTATATACCTCAACTATAATTAACAGTAAACAAATAACAATTATTTCAAGTAAAAAAATTCTGACTGCACATAAGGATATCCATTATGTTTTAAGAACTTCTACTACTACATATTTTAAAGGTAGTGTGCTTATCGATAATTAAAACGATTCCGACCGTGAGATGCTGAGAGAGACCCACATATGCTACTATCTGCTATTTATCTTAAGAAAATGCATCTGTTGGGAATCGAATAATTACGTACCTTAAAAATTATATTTTTACCAATACCTACAAAATACAGTTTCATAAAACAATAAAAAAAATTCTCATAAAAACGGTAACATACAGAAATTATATCTGTCGAAGATCGAAAATTATACTGATATCTTATAATTATCATTATAGCAAAAATCAAAAGTAAAAATATTGGTGTTTATCTAAAGTAATAAATTTAATGCAATAAAAAAGGAAATTTAAACACAAGCTTTGTTAATAGCGTCCTTTTAATTAATCCTAAAATTAAATTCCATTACAAAAGATAGAGAATATTCGTAAGACGACAATTCCAAATTCTCTAAGCTCGCTATTATTACCTATTTTGTAATAATAGCGCACATTCCTTAATGTAATTCACATGAAGTCATTCACCATACTCCTGATATGAAAAGTCATTAAAATGAAATAAACTCATTAGTATAAAAAGATTGCTTAATATTGTGCCAGCACCAAAGCTTTCGTAATATTGTAAAGAAATAATATTGTAGAAAAGTATAGAATCTACATTTATAGCATTACGCTTGACGTCGAAAAGGAGAATACGAAATTTTACAATCTAACATGCATGTTCAATTCTCACATAAAATTAAAATAACCGAAACGGAAGAAGAAGGCGGTTAATTTCATTTTCTGCAAGCATAAAACATGGAGTAAATTTTCGTCTTTTTATCTGTTAGTTGCTATAATTTAAAATCTAAGTACATTCACTAATAATTTCCAAAAACGGATCACAAAACATACAGTTTCATACAAGCAAATTTAAAAAAAAATCGAATTCAGAACCATTCTAGTAATCGGTTGAAAAATTTAAACAAAATCGGTTTACAATAAACTGACATATCGATTAGGTACGATAACATTAAAAACCTTTTCTCTTTTCTTAAATTAGTTACAAATATGCGTAAGAAATATATTTAAATTTTGTAAATAAAAATGCTAAAAAATATATTTCTAATAATTTAAGAAATAATGATTACTTCAACATGTTTTTGTCTATGGTGAGTACTACAGACACACAGACAGATATTATTTTGACTTTATTTTTTATTAAGACCAAAATATTATTTTGGCTTCTATTGCCGTTATAAAGATTG
>JAOPJC010198156.1:0-10702 GCA_025774375.1 Graphium evemon
TGTATAATATTGTGTTGAGAAGTTCTAACGGCTCTTGTTTTTATGAGGATGTCTCTTATCTTTGTTGAGGTTTACGCGCCCATTTGTAGCTATTTTTGCCGCAATAAGTTTGAAAAGATGACAATGGAACATCGTTTTCCGAATCTTGTTCACTTTCTTCTTCAGTCTCGGAGGCTTGCTGGGTATCTTCTTCAAGTTCATGCTGTTCCGGAATTAATGTATCACCTAAGTCTTCCACTTCTGATCCGCTAGATTCCTCACAATTTAACCAGGCTGATATAGCTGACTCATAATTACCCCCATCCACGAGGTTCTCGCTGCGTTTTTCTTCTTGTGCCTGGGTGGTTTGCTGATGGCGCTCCTGGGTAAATGGGCTTGATTTATGATGGGATTTATCTCAGATACCAACTATTCTTGTGATTATCTTTCTATTTCTATTTTCGCTCAAAAAGTTTGCATGTACATACAGGATTACGGGTTATGGGTTTATAGGGATTAAAGAATCCGGCTGGATTGCTATTTTAATGGACTGGTTGCTATTACTGTTGTCGTGCATTCTTTGTAGAGCTCTGCTCATCTAGCATGGCTGGACTAACGACAAATTTTTACCACAATCTCACCTCTGATACTCTAACCTGTTAATAAAATTCCCTCTGGGTGTAAAGTACTATAGCATTTTGCCTAATCTTGGCTTGCGCTATAATTTCACATGTTATATTTTTACGATGCTGTCCGGCCAATGTATGGAGGCACACCCGTTGAACTCTTAAATTTTGATCTAGAGGTGATAACTTCGCGCGAAAATACAGCACTCTTCTCAAACATTTTCTTCCAATCCCGCACTCTCAGCATGCCATCTATCGCTGCCTCCAAAGTTGAATCGAGCCTTCACTGAATCGAGCCTTCACTGAATTCTTATCCAGATCTATGGCCAGAACCAAATGAGTGGATAACTAATGTGTTTATGGAAGCCTGGAAAAAGCATCTCTCCAAGTAGACAGATTGCCATACTTATAACGAATAATCTTGTGTAGATTTTCCAGACCCTTGCTCGAGCTGGTTTATCGAAAGTCTCCCAGGCATCAATAATACCCAAGGAACTGCTCCCACGCACACTGCGATCAAGACAGATGATGGACTGATCATCTGCTGCCAGCCTAGACGCAGCCATGCGGATGAAAATGATGCGTAATGGAATTGAGACGGCCAGCTCTATTATCCTAGGGAGCAGGTAAACAACCCAGTTCCCATAGCCCTGCTGATTGAGTCTGCCTGGCATAAAGTTATTTTGAAGGCCTGTGATTCCCGTGGATAGGAGGTTGGTCTGGAGATCAAGAGCAGTATTGAAGGCCATGGAGCTGAAAATTCGTCCCAAAAATAAAATAAGCAGGTCCTCAGGGCAACAGGGACGCTGGAGGAGCCGCGTGAAGAAAAATACTGGCGATGACGGACAGGAAATGACAAAGTGCACCCATGCCAACTGCCAATTGTCAAAGATAATGCTAGGAAGCATGTAACCAATAATTTCTCCAAGTGGATTACCATCTAGGATATAAAGCAGGTAAGGTACCATCCTTTCTGCTGTCATCCTGTAGCCGAAGAAGATGAGGCCACTCCACAACCAGAACCTGCAACCGGCATGGATATGAAGGTGTCTGAGAGCCCTCCAGAAGGAGTTGGTGACTGAGTTCGACGCATATCTTTGTCTCTGTTGCTGGGGAGCAGTCTCAGGTCGCATATTTATCGGATTAGGGCCTTCAACAATAGCAAGTGTCCCGATGATCAGGCCATAGACATATTCGATCTGAGAAAGCCGGTTCAATTAGATCCAGATCCCAGTTGAAGAAAAGTGTTGACCGTTGTTGTTTCGATCTACCTACCAGCCAGAAGGAAAACCTGAGGACTGTAAATAAGCAGTACGATGATACTGTGAACTCAGCATCTGCCATATTCGCACCGGAACACACGAATCCGAAATAATAGCGTCTTATGGGAAGTAAATCTGTTGAAATTGTACCGGGAAAAGATAGCAAAGCTGGAAGTGACTGCGGAAATTATTTTTTGAAGCACGTCAGATTCATGCTAATTGAATTGTCGAGACTAAGGCAGACCATGTCTACCTCGTGTCCAAAATCCATTTGTCTGTATATTAATACCAAGTCAAGTGGAATTGAAAGCGGATTTTTCCGCTTCTTCTTTCGACTAATTCAACACAGGTAAGTTTATTAATATGGATCCATGTCAATAACGCCAATTTTTTTTATACATAGCATGCCACGAGTAAGATGATATTATACAACATGACCGTACAAAGTGGAACATCGGCTAAGCAGCCCTGTGCTCCATACACCACTTTGCATATGTATTGAGTTCATAGTTGATCTTTGGTTGACTAGACCTAAATACCATTGGTTGTGTGGCCAAGACAGTGGATTGCTGATATTAGGAATCTCAAACAAGTGCAATCCGGCCGGAATGCGCATAGACCACAAGTTTCTTATACGAATATATGGGCAAACCTTCAGTCGTGGAGTTCGTAGTATGACTTGCGTCTACCGATAGCAACCATTCGAGAAAATAAAGAATCCGACGCTGCATTAAGCTGGCTGGGAGTCCCGGGTCCTGTCCTGTTCAGCAAGAATAAACATTATCTTTTTACTCACATTCTTTTTCTTTTTCTTTTTGTCTCTTTTCACGGCCAGAGTACTCGCGCCAAGGTCAGAAGAGATTAAACACCAAGTCCTCAATACTCGCCATGTTCTCTCTTATATGGATTATGCTTGTGTCCATTACATGGGCATATCGCATATCTGAATACAAATCAGAACGTTGCACAGGTGAACAAGTCGGCGTCCATCGGCTGGCTGGGCCCAGTGCGTGTGACAAACTCAACATTGGTGTCGCCGAATCTGTCCTTGTCAAAATCGATCATGCTCACGACAATCAGTATCAGGTCATTGTATATGACAGCGAAGATTGTACTGGCAGTGTGGTGGCACTATTTCCAACACCAATGGATGCTTGAATCTCGATGCCTTCACCTTTATACAGACCTCGGGAACGCACAATACCAGCTGCGACAGCAACAAATCAAGTGGCGAACTGGCCCAAGATCTTGTGCGCACTTTGGGTGACAGTGTAACCAATGTCAACTTCCAGGTTGAAGACGACAACGGAAATAAATTCGAGCTGGCAGTTTATCTCTATCCGAAAGGAGAGATGAATGCAAATACCAACAACTGCGGCAAGAGTGCTACTTGCTTGTAATCAAGAACTTGCAGTAGGTGTCAAGCTCCATTTTTTGAGTTAATTGGGTACTGATTTGACAGTCCTACAAGATCCTCACATACAGGATGGGAAGGAAGAATGTCTGTGTGCGTGCGAACGCGGTTTGGGAGCATGGCTAAATCTGCCATGAGCGAGACATTGATGTTTAGCTGTCACATCAATTGTGAAAGATGATGGGGTCTCTGTGTAGGAGACAGAGCAGGTAATGACGGATGGCGATCTAGACTGAGACTGAAGGGTGCAAATCCATGTCTGCCGAGAGTACTCCGATGGATGTCCGTAATTTATCATCAGAGCAGCAGGCGCAAGAGCATATGGTTGACCGAAACCAGGGAAACAGCAGAAGTCCAATGAGATGCACATTTATCGAATCGCCTCCGTTTTTGTAGAAGATGTTGTAGATACGACACCTGATCAATAACTAGGCTAGTTAGCTGAACAACAACACAGCAATATAGCGCCGCGCGGCATTCTCAGCCACAAGTATGGGCACTTGAGGACTGTAAAAGGGTCCGATTCTCTGAATATCAGGATCGGTATGGTAAACCTTGCTATGAGAAATCCTTGATGCGCCGGTGAAGACAACACTGCTGATGATAGGGTTTGTAGGAAACTGGCAAACGATGGGCTTTTCAATATTGAGACCGTTCTGCGCCAGAACTATTGCTGTCTTCCCTGGAGTTACGGCAGGAGAAATGATGTCAACAATGGTTGGGTGCTCGTCTGGGGTATTCTTGATGGTGACAACAATGAAATCGAATGGGGCAGCTTCTTTCCCAGAGACGTCGGGAACGCTTTTCACGACTTGACAACATTCCTCGTTAGATATGTACTTGGCCTATTAAACGTTGGTTGAACATACTTGCAGTTGGCCTCCAGGATTTTATCCCGTAGCCATGCTGGATCGAGTCGATATCAACACTATTTTTCAACACAGCGTCATAGTTTGACCGCATGGCAACTGTAACTTCCGCTAGACCTCCTTGCTCCAAGGCATAAGCACAAACAGTGCCAATACTCCCAGCGCCGACAACTAAAACTCTACACTTGGCCATACTCAAACGCAGTATACGCGAGTTGTAATTCTGACATTGATCGTTGAGATGCGTCCAGAGCCAAGGTAGTGGACGAAAGCTAGCAATGGGTCTTGTACCGGGCGCCCGCGGTGTACTGTTAGGATGCGTATGATGAATCTGGGAGCTTAATATGACCGGAGGCAGCATTACATTTTCGGTGATCGCCTTCCCTATGGTCTCTACCATACAGACCCGATATGACCCCGGAGCCCACCTACCTTCGGAGTTTCCAACCGACACGGCACCTACCTACCTACTACGTAGGAAGACATTATTCCAGCGTCCTTATCTAGATAACTATATAAAAAGTCCGTTGCAAGCAGTACTAATCGAGAAACCACAATTACAATTAAATCCAAATCGTATTGAAGACAGAACACCAACGTTGAGAAAATATGTCGCAGACGCAATTGGTTCAGCACACGCAGGAGGTTTCGGATGCAGAGCCAGAAAACCGGCAACCAAGAACCAGTGAAGCATTACAGGCTATTTCAAGAGGTCCTAGGTTGATGGGGATTCCATTCTACGCATCACTTGAAGCAGAAAGACATGCCATATTAGAACACATGGCTGGGGCTTTCAGAGTTTTTGCCCGTCGAGGATATGGTGAAGGATTGGCAGGTCACATTTCTCTGCGCGATCCGGAAAACCCGAATACTTTTTGGACAAACCCGTATGTCTTTTGTAATAACTTCTATCATGAAATCGGTTAAATGTTGAGTACTAGGTTTGGTCGCCATTTTGCTCTACTCAAGGCTCAGGATATGGTTCTGGTGAACGAAGCTGGTGAAGCCATTGGCGGTAGCACACAATATCCCGTCAACGCTGCAGGCTTTCTAATTCACTCCGCAATCCACAAGCGTCGTTCGGATGTTAACGCTGCCTGTCACATGCATTCTACTTATGGCCGAGCATGGTCAGCGTTTGGCAAGCGCCTGGACATGATCAATCAGGACTCTGACACCTTCTGTGGCGAAGCTCAAGCGGTATACGGCGACTTTGGTGGCATTGTCTTCGAGAGTGAAGAATCCGAGAGATTATCTGAAGCGCTTGGCCCAAAAGGAAAAGCCCTGATCCTACAAAATCATGGGCTCCTGACCGTTGGAAAGACAGTTGACGAAGCTGCCTTTTTGTTCACGCTCATGGAGAGATGTTGTGAGATCCAACTTCTAGTCGAGGCAGTGGAGGCAAATGGGCTGCCGAAGAAAGTGATGAGCGACGAGGCGGCTGAATATACCTACCGCGCCACTGACTCCGACGTTCTTTACTGCGAGTTCCAGCCTGAGCTGGAGTTGGAGATGGAGCTGAGCCATGGCGCTTTCTCACTCTAGGACCACCACCGTCATCATCAAGGTCAAACCTCAGGCGCGTGTCGCTAGATTATCATAAACCTCCTACCTCTTCCGGATCTTCGGATTGTTCAAGAAGTGTCTAATGTTGCTTTTTGAGGTTAAAATAGATGAGTTAACTTCTTTAAGAACCATTATCCGTTCACTAAAGCCAATACTTGGAAAAGAAAGACGCAATTCGTTTCTACCCATTCGCTAATGTAGCTGCAACCAGTCCGTTACTCACGTGCATGTAGCTACTAGGGAAAAAAAAATTTTTTTTTTTCAACTGATTGTCAGTCTGGTCAACATGGAATATTCCTGAAGCACCTTCGACCAGCTGAGGTTGCGATTGTTCTCCTGGTCTCGGGCCGACCAAACGGCATTTATTGCCTGAGCCGCAACCTCGAACATACGCATACCGGTGCGAGCTACTTCTCCATTTAAAAGCTTCCCGACTTGCCTTCTAGTCGCAAGGTTCAATGCTTCACTGCCAGCGATAAACAGGGGCCAGCATATATTTGAAGATGGATCATTGGACCTCTGCCTCGAATCCGTACAACGCAACAAAGACTGAATCGTTTTGTCAACCAGGTGTTGTATCATCAAGGTGTCAACTTTTCGGACGCATCGATAGAAAAGAACCAATAGAGCGGATTGCATTGCTTCCATGAAATTCCGTAACGGGGATTGAGAAGACAATTGTTCAGCTTCTGATGTTGCCGTACCTAAGTGAGAACAGGGTGAACGATACAAAAACTCTCGCACCGGGCTGTTCTTCTCGGAGCTGACGAGATGCTTGTTCCAGTTCCAAATATCAATCTCCAATTGACTGATTCTGCAGGAGAGCGGTGTGTAACCAGCCTTTGGTGATTGACTGCTACATCGCTGAAATTGCTCGACTTCGTGTATTAGAATGGTGACGCGCGATATCAGATCAAACAACGAGACTGGGAGAGAGAATATCTGTTCAAAAATCGACTCGGAGGGGTTGCATGAACAGGGATTCCGTCTGGGAGGAAGTTCGCGAAGGGCAGAGCATTCATCGACTTCGGAGGAAAGATGCCATCTATCAGCTGCTTGGTTCGTGTTTGTGCTAAAAGAATCGGTGGTTGAAAGCGATTGCATGTGCACAGATGGCCCTTGAACAAGGCTTTCCCCACTGTAAACCCCTACACTGTTTTGCAGGGTTCGTATGTAAAAGAAAATACTTTGCAATATTTGTACATTTGCGTAAATGCGGCTTCTCTCCATTCCATCAGTAGCATTCAAGCGGCTGACTACTTCTCGAAGGTAGACGTACGCTTCGTCGATATCACCGCTAACAACCTGTGAGTGTCAATTAATGTCAGCATAATGACCTACAGTTAATGCGGTGGAAAAAAAAAAAAAAAATCAACAAGAAACGACCACAATACAAATTAGTGGGTGGCTAACAGAAACAGTAAACATGCTCGTCAACGCAAGCAAAATATCTAGTAAATCTTCATGTGACTGGGCAGCTGCGTGGTTCTCTAATGACAAAACAAGTCTTTTTTTGGCACGCGCGCGGTATTCCTCGCCATGTGCTCTCCAAGGTTGATCTGGGAGTGCAGAGTGACGGGATTGCATGTGGAGATGAAAGGCACTTGCACTAAGAACGGCAAAAAGCAGGCTCAACTTTGCATGGCTTGTATTTCCTCGAACCAAAGCTTCTCCTAATGCTTCGTGAACCTTCGGTATGTGGAGGAATTCCCAGGGGGAGAGTTCGTATCTCTGAACGGGAAGAAAACAAGGCACCAGAGTATTTCGATAGCTATCAAGAAGGACTCTGGTTGAATGAAAATCAAGATCTGAAATGTCAGAAACATAGGCAGTTGGCATCGAGGTGATCGACGCAATGGAAAACTCATTGTTAGATGGTATGGGATCTGGGAGAGAAGCAATTGCCTCCTCTGAAAACGGCTGATAGTCTTCTTGTAGCAATGCTCGATGATCTTCGGGTAGCAAATCTTGATGACTATCTTGTAGCAATTCCTGAGGATTCTCCCACAAACCGCCAGCTGGATTAGCTTCGGGGTACGACTCTTGTTGAGTTAACAGCAAGTCTTGTTCATCCACGACTGGCAATGGGCTATAGTTGTCTAGCAGAACATTTTTGGCCAGATTCGAGATCTCCCCTTGATCTAAATCGTCTAAAGAGCAGGAACCAACGCTAGCGCTTTCGCCGACCCCTCTTGGGTCTTCCCTAGTGTTCGGAAGTTGGAATACACCAAAGGGCCCACGGCTGAAAATTGAATCACCAACATGGTTACTTTCAGCGTCGATTTGATCCAGGACAGCATTCACAGAAGTGTCGGTTGTGAAGGAAACCATTTGCGCAATGTGACGACCACATTCCTCACCTTTTGTGGCACACCGTCAGCAATCAAAACATCTGGGCATATTTAGAACCGTCCCCACTGACCGGATAATATGGGATATCTCCTGGCCCTGGATGAAAGGCCGCGGTCCGGCCGTGCATCTTGTGTGGCGATATCCTGGCCCAACGGCCTGTTGACTTCAGGACGCAGCCAGACGAGTTCTGTATTTCTTTCGGGAGTTAAGCATGGGCAGTTAAGTCTTGAGCATGTCGAACATCGAGGAAGAAGGCGATCGCACTTGGCCTTACACGACATCCGCTTTAGCTTTAGTGAAAGCCAAAAGATCAGGTGAACATATCAGGGACGAACCTTTCGGGTACGACACGTTAAGCATGAACTGCGACGAGACATGGAGGCGGCCACGGGGCTGTAGGCTAACGGGCAAAGCACCTTACACCACGGAGCAGAACGCTCTGCAGTCACTGTAGTCGAGAATTTCCTAATCAAACTGAATAGTCGCCTCAGGGTTGCGGTTCTTGAATCCAGATCTACATGACCCCATCTATCTATCGGCTACCAGCCCGAGGAACCCGATGGCTTGAAGGCCCCCCGCTCGGCTGATCGAGCCGACAGTAGATTGCGTTACAGTGGAAATGCAGCGTACACATCGGGGCTGGCCTACCACATTCAGGCAAGCTAGGCCAATGCTCTAAGGGGGAAAAGTGATGGTCTGCCTCACTTAACCTGTAGCTCAAGTACGCCCTGTTTTCCACGCCCTATGGTCTTGTGTTGTTGGATTAGATTACCCCTATTCCTTAACTATGAGGTTCAGAACTTCAGCACTCACCTAGCCTCGTCTCCTCATAGTACGGCGGACTGAATCGAGTTGTGGCTAAAATTCAATATCCATCCAAAGTCTCTTACCGCCTACAGAATTACCTATTTTATATAAAAGACTTCAAGATAACCAAGTTGATGAAGATTTAGCTACATAGTTAACTAAGCGAGCGGGTGACTGATGCGCACTAGTTCACTAGTTAATGCAGCCTGCTTACGCGCTATCCATGGGCCCATATATTGGCATATCTTGCCATGGACTACGACGTTCGCTGACAGCTTAATATAAGAAATAGGGTTTTAAGCCGACTGCACAGAAAAGAGGGAGGGACAGCGTATTTCCGAAGGCAGACAAATGGCATCCTTGCAGAATCAGGTTGTTGCCATTCTTGGCGGTGCATCTGGCATGGGTTTGGCAACGAGCCAGATACTCCTCGCGAGACGGGCTCGGGTTGCCGTTTTTGATATTTCGACAGATAATCTCCAGCGATTCTATATCGGACTTCCCGCAGAGCAGAGCGACAATTGTATGGTTACAACTGGAAATGTGACGGACAAGGCTGCAGTTGAAAGCTTTCTAATAGAGGCCAAGTCTCGCTTTGGGAGACAACGGCGTTGCGAACTTTGCAGGGACGCCAGGCCATGAACTTGGCAGTAGGGAGGTCACTGCCGACGAATTGGTCTACGCGCTTGATACGGTGAATATAGGGCCGGCGCAACATCTAGGCTTTGCTGCGTTGTCCAATACTAAAATATGGTGCCTGATCACGCTAAACCCAGTTTCCGATGCGGAGCCCGGTGCAACTATTGTTGGGGAGAAAATGGCAGGCTATGAATACCGACTGGCGTTTGGTTTTAGTGCATTATATCCGAAATTATCAATGGTATTTTGGGAGAATATTGCAGACTGGTTAAGGAACGGCGTAATTCGGCCGGTCCGGTTTGAGGTTATTTACGGATTGAATATGGAGGAAGTCAACAAGGCACTGGATTCTTATAGAGATGGCCAGGGAAGTAAGATTGTTCTGCTCCCGTGAAAGCAGATGTAACTAATGAACTGGGATATATATTGGCGAGCGCGAATTAACACGTAGCTTGAGCTCTTTGCTACCTTATTTGACCTCGAAGGTTTTCCGTGTACCGAATATCGAAAGATAAATGATTCTGGATCTGTTATTGAGTAGGCTTCCGTATACAGAGAACACAGTACCAGATTGATAACCGTCTGCCTCCGAGCGACTGCAGTACAAAGTTTCAAACACTTTATGGTCACACGATGAAGCTCTCACTATGTTTCCAACGAAAGTATTAGTACATATATGTGTACATCCATGGGCATGTGTTCCTACTCTAGTGGTCTAGCCAAAGTCATCACAGCATGGAATACCATTCTAGCATCCTCATCGACTTTGGTTTCTCTGGAAAATACATTCATTGGGTATAGCATAAAGTCTGACGATGAAGGCCTCAATATGCTGTATGATTGAGTGTGCCTTGGGACTTGGCCATACTAGTCCAACCAGCCAATACGAAGCCAGCCGGATGTCGTTGCTTATGGCCATAGCCAAGAAGAACTTCTTGCTGGGGATTTTGAATAGTTGGTAGTTTAGAGGCATCCCTAAAGACGAATTCTTCGGCAAAACCAGTCAACCTGGGCTAGGAGCAGTCTAAAGAGGAGCGAGTGGACTGGATGACAAATGTAGAAAATGGAAGCATCGTCCTCTCCAATCATTCACATTATATTTCCCTTTAATTGAAAGGCCAGTACATACGACCATAGGGTGTGGAAAACAGGGCTTCCCGTCCGCTCAGCCGTACTTAAGCCACACGC